>CAIGRL010307691.1:0-17007 GCA_903798325.1 Fraxinus xanthoxyloides
AATTTATATTTTTATTATCCTATTTAAAAAAAATCAATTTTTTTATTTAAAATTTTTTAATAATTTATTTGGAATTCATCTGAGCTTTTTTTTTTTTAAAAAAAAGTGGCTATGGTTGCAATTAATTTTTTATCCTTTTCTTTTTGTTTTATTTAAAGAGAATGATATATTCATCATTTCACAATTTTTAATTGAGAAAATAGAAGAAAATACCAAAAAATGAAAGATATTGACGTTATGTGCTAATTACTTTTCTATTTTCCTAAATAAGTGAGTTCCAAAGTAAAAAAAAAAAAGATACAGGGAGGTTCAAAATACTTTCTATTGAAAATTTATTTACTTTTAATGCTTTATGCAATTAAAGTGCAAGCATTAATTTGATGCCCCTTTCTACGTGGAAGAGACTAAGTTATGGGGGACATGAAAGTATTAACTATGTCTCTAAAACTTGCAGACTGATCATTGAGGACATACATATCAAGGTGCATAGCTTCGTATATTTCCAGTTGATTTATTGTGTTGGATAATGAGAAATAACAGGAGATGCTAGTATTCTTTGGTTGAGTCTTCTTAGTAACGAGTTAATTTATGTTCAAAAACGTGAAATAATCTTGAATGTGTTAGCAGTTTCCAGTATGTACACTATACGCGAGAAACCATTCCACCTTGAAGGGTGTTATAGAGTTGATGAAGTGGTGAAAATATATAGATTAACATAATGAAAATTGGAAAAACATAAAGAAATGGGTAATTATGTTACCACTACAAATTTTATTAAATGCACCACATTTTTTAATATTTTTTCTTATCTACATAAATAACTTTAAGTAAAATTACATCATTAGAATTTTAATGTACTTTTTAATAAAATAAATTAATCTTTCGTCTCAGTGACTCTCCGCGTTTTTTCAAATTGGTTTTCTTCTTCAACTGTAACAAAAAGGTAGTATTCAGTTTTTTTTTTCTTTTTGGTTTCGGTATTTTAAATGTGGCGTTTTTTATATCTCAAGTGCATTATATCGTAACAAGTAATATAGCAGATCTTTGCGTACAGATGATCGTTCCCACAAGGACTATACTTTAATACCTAATTTAATATTTCTAACTCCTATTTCACGAAAAACAAAGAATTGTGATTGTTGTAAATGTTTTTCTAACTATAACTAACTAATTGAAAATAGCAATGTGCACACAAAAATCGATTTAGGATTCAAATATGGAATGAAGTATTAGGACATAACAATTTCACATATTGATTACCTTTAAGTTTTAATTCAAGATTCACAAATCTAATGTAGTGTTCGATTTTTTTTTTTGCATCGTATTTAATTTACCCCTGTCGAGTTCTCATTGACCCTATAACTCAATCCCATATCTCTATGTGAATCGATTTTAGTTAAATGCAATATTAGTTTTAAGAATTCATATAACGACCGATAATTAGCATATGTATCTATATATTATACTAAATTATTGGATTTACCATGCGTTCTAATAAAAACTCACCTCTTGATTCGAAAAAGATTCACAAAATCATTAAATTATTGATCGAGTAATTCAAAGTATTAAACTCATGAATAAAATCAACACATATATGATGAAATAACTAGAATCTTGAATAAAATAAATAAAGGGTCTCAAACATTGTTCACCTTAATGTATGATTTAGCCACTCATGATTGATGAAGAAGAACGCTGTGATAATGAAGTGCATCATTGAATTTTTAATAAAGACGTAGAAAAAGGGAAGAATATTGCACCAAGATCTTCTTCTTCCAATCAATACATCAAACTCTTGTTTTCTTGATGTTTTCTCCTTCGATTTGCTCTCCTGAATCTTAAGTTGTATTTTGTGTATTTCAATTTGTGGAACCCATCAAAAATGATTTCATTTTTGTATTTATACTTTGCCCCACATTTTTGTCGAATTTAGAGTTTTTATAGGCTCCAAAACGAGCTAAAGACGAGCTCTAGTTGCTCCAGGTAGGGCCTCGGCTCCATTAGGAGTAGCACCTCGACGCTTGGGTTGTAGCACCTTAGTACCACAACTTTGCCTTCCTTTCTTTCACGGTAGTGCCTAGTGGTGGCACCGAGGCACCACCTCCTAGGTATATGTCTCCTTTCTTCTTCTTTTGATGTAGAAAATTGACTATCTTACCCTTTTGTTCCTCTTTTCTCCTCTATTTATGCCAATAGCCTTGATTTCTCCACTTTTGTAATAATTTACAGTACATCACCAAACCTATACAACAACACTAATAAACACATTAAAAATGTTCAATATTCGAAAGATCTAGCCAATAATCAAGTTAAAATAGTATGAAACTCGTGAGTAAAACACACTTGTCAAGTATCCCCAAACTTAACAGTTTGCTCATCTTCAAGCAAACATAACGAAAAAAAAGAATAACTAAGGAACTGACAAGCAAAACTTAGTCAGATAACTTGCCTTTTGGCTCAGTTTTGAGAACATTATATCACATTCATGAACGGCTTCAAAATCATAATATAAAAGCTAAATTTTCACTTATCTAATGTAAAACTGAGGTGTGTGTGTGAAAAATCAAGTGTAATGCCGTACATTCATAAGTTGGTTCAATTCCCAACCCACAATAATCAATGATTTCCTTTCTTCGCTCGTGAGATTCACACGCCTAAAACTTATTTTTTTCATTCTCTTCCCAATGTGTAATTCTAAAGTTTAGTTTCCCCTATCAATCCCTTAAAACTAATCTAAGTTGGTTAAGTCTAACGGTAACATCAACAATTTATTCATGTGATCATCCTCCCAAATTCTAAGTGTTCTAACAATCAAGTTTATACCAAATGATTCAAACTACTAGTTATCTAAGTCGCCCAACAATTAACTTTTACTTGCACACTTGCATATAATTTTTCTCTTTTTGAAATTTTTTTCAACTCAACATTGACCTTCCCTTTTTTTTCTCTTCTGAGTCCTGTAACGACTTTTTAGTCGGTAACTTTCAAATTTTTGAATACCAAATGATACCCAATTTCAAGATCTCCTACGAATTTATTAACTGAGTAAAAAAGGTGCCGACATAAGTTTAATAAGTGCAATGCTTATTTCTATAAAAGAAAAAAATCTATAGGGGTCAAATCCCTAGTATTCGGTCATCACCTAGTTCATATTAGAAACTTAAAGACACTCTACGTAAATATTTTTCAACATGCACGGAATCAACACAATCTTAAATCATTTCTTTTACTGGGTCGCAAAATTATTTTATATACAGATAAAGGATGTTGTGAATCATAGGTTAAGGGATTAAACATCTAAGTCATATATTCAGCCTATACATACGAATTATCATGTTCATGTACGACACTAAATTATCGTGCATGAATATTGTCACGCTACACGTAGATAAGCAGAAAATTCAACTCAAGCACATAATTTATTTACAATCCGTAAACTAATGCATGCTTTCAAATATATTCATCATAGCCGACAAGATTATCTAACTCATACAAACATGCACAAAACGAATTTTTTTGAACTACATCCTTAGTTGAGGATGTCACAATTCTCCATCTCTATATAGAGCATATATCAATGAAGGGTAAGCTAAATCGACAATGGTAAAACCTTTCAGAAAGTGCCAGAAATTGGTCTGAATGCTTATGCCCACATCAATACTGAGATCCCTCTAAATGGCATCATTTAATATGCCCGTTCTTTTGTCATTTTGTTGAAATTGCTGTTGGGAAACAATTTAGCACAGATGAAATAATTCCAGGCTTTGCATTTAGCATACATCCTTGTGGTTGGAAAATTCTTGACATCTATGCTTGATCGTTTCCATGTTGTGTCAGGATTGGCCAACTCACGAATTATTTTCTCTAGATCTACTGGCCCCCTCTTCACAAAGTCTGGAGAAGTCATCATCTTCAATATCTGACAATCTATATAGAACCTATTGATTGAGGTTATGTAAAAAAGGATCCACTTGCCTCGCAGGTAGACTTTCAAATCCTTGTGGTCCTAAGCATTGGCATAAATTTTTCGCACCACTGGCCCTGGTTGTGGTTGTTTTCTAAACAATTCCCCACTTTCGACTCTCAATTTGCTCTTTCATGGAAAGTTCAAGATTATCAAAACCTCGTTCCGAAATACAACTCTTGTGTACTACCATGTCCTTATATCTCTTCTCCGCTTCGGTACTCACTAATTTACTTCTATCAAAAGAACTAGAAGAAGAGGCTAAGGATTTTGATTTCTTTTTAGGCGGCACTGTGAACTTCAAAAGGCAACAATTGTAATCAATTTCAACCACTACAAGTGACCCAAAAAAAATTCCTCAATAACCTGCTACAAACTCAATTCCCTACTCTCTACTCATCTCCAAAATATTATTGGATATTCCACAATGTCAATGCATGTAATCAAAATTATCAACTATACCACCAAAGTAGTTCAAGTTCTCTTAGGAATTTCAACAAACACTTTGTAAGCCCTTCACAATTTAAACTCAAGATTTTCCCAAACTTCTTTTTCCATTCTTAAATTCAACAACAATTCAAAATTTCAATTCCCCACAATCTATCAAAAACCAAAATAACTACTCCCACTTCTTCAACATCCATTCACCAAGTGTAATATGACATAGTTCATCACAAAATTCTCAAGAAAGGTGTAGTTACTTACCATTATTTGTGTAGTCCTTCTAGAGTAGAAAACTCACTAGTATGAAGTTTTAGGAAATTGAAATTTGGAGTTGAAATGTCAAATTTTTAGAAGGAGAAGATGACTTTTTACTAGTGTTTGGCTATGGAGGTGTGAGATATATGAAATTAATGGGTTTGAGATGATGAGTTTGTAATTTTTGTAATAGATTTGTATGTGGAACAGGGAAATGGAAGAAGTGAAATAGGGTTTGAAAGAGATATGGGGATAAGGGAAACCTTATGTTGTGTTTGAGGGAAGATGGGGAGACTTTTTTTAAGATACGTAGCACCGCAGTGTTTGTGATGTGGCGTCATAGCGCCATTTCTTGGGTGAATAGGAGGGGGATTATTTTTGTTTGTATAGCACTGCAGCGCCTGTGAAGTGGCACCACAGTGCCACATCTCAAGTAGTATGGGGTTTGGGTGGCTATTCGATTGAAGCGCCGTTGCACTATGGAAGTGGTGTCGGAGTTCCTCAATTCGAGCAAGGAGTTATTTTTTTGGTGCTAGTGGCGCTCGGCACTAGGTGACCGGCGTCAGGGCGCTGATCTTGGGGCAAGGTCAGTTTTGTTGTGTTTTTTAGTATCCTTTGTCACTTTGTCACCTTTCTTTCTCCATTTACAACTTTATTTGCTCCTAAACTTGATGACTTAATTTTCAATCTCCCCTCTATGCATGGTTGCACCCTCAAACTTGAGATTTGTCCAGCAAAACACAAAGAGATTGTTACGGACAGTAAAAAAAAAATATAAAAACTAAGTAATAGAAAAAACACAACGAGATTGTTACGAACAATAAAAAAAATATAAAAACTAAAAACTAAGTAATAGAAAAGGAATAGAGGTAGTGTGTCTTTATAGTCGTTAGCTTGACTTTGTGCCACTATTATTATGGAACAGCGATGTAAAGACTTTCTTTAGTGGTGAGAAAGTCCTCCAAATAGTGTTTGATACGTTGCCCATTCACTTTGAAATTTTGCTTTGTCGGATGATGTAGTTCAACTATATCGTAGGGAAACATTTAAGATACCATGAAAGGCTCAGACCACCTGGATTTCAATTTTCCTGAAAAGAGTTTCAATTTAGAATTGTACAAGAGCATTTGATTTTCCATGATGAAAATTCATTGTCAAATGTTCTTGTCAAGATATTTCTTTGTCATTTCTTTATAGATAGATGCATTTTCATAGGCTTCTTTTCTAAATTCTTTCAATTCATGAAGCTGTAATATTCTTGTTTTCCCAGCATTTTCTAGATTTATGTTCAACTGCTTCAATGCCCAATATACTTTATGCTTAAACTCCATTGGTAAGTGACACCTTCCCAAATACCATCCAATATGGTGACATTCTGATTGGTGTCTTGAAAACGGCGTGATACACCTAAAACATCATCTAATTTTTTCAGCCAATCATTTCAAGATGAATTTACAGTGAGTTCCAGGACTCTTTTGAACTCTCTGTTTGAAGTCTCCACATGTCCACATGTTTGAGGATGATAAGGTGTGACTATTCGATGCTGTACTACATACTTGTCACTGCCTTTAATAATCAATTGCAGAAGTGAGTTCCACCATCACTTATTATTGATATAGGTGCTCCATATAGGTTGAAGATATATTTCATTATAAAGTTCACCACCACCTTTCGCATCATTGGTGGGCAAGGCCTTGACTTTCATCCATTTTGATACATAATCCACGACCACTAAGATGTACTGATTATTATAGGATGATGGAAAGTGTCCCATAAAATCAATAACACACACATCAAAGATTCTCACCTCTGAAATATTGTCTAGTGGTATCTCATGATGAACTGATATGGTACCTGTTCGTTGACACCTATCACATGATTTGTAAAAGTTGTGACATTTTTTAAATAAAGTTGGCCAAAAGATTCTGCATTGAAGAACCTTCGCTGCTATTTTATTAAGGCCAAAGTGTCCTCCATAAGCTGAGGTGTGAACCTATGATAAGATTGGTTTCATCTCATCTTTTGGTATGGACCATCTGATGATTTGATCTTCCCCTCTTCGGTACAAGTGTGGATCATCCCAATAATAGAATTTAGCTTTATGTGTAATCTTTTTCTTCTATTGATAAGTGAGGTCGGGATCCACATAGCTAGGTGATTGACAATGTCTGCATACCACAGTTCTTTTTCTACCCACATTAATTGCTCATCTAGAAATATTTCATTGTCTCTACCTCATTCAACTCATTTGCCTATAACCTCGATATGTGATCTGCTACCTAATTTTTTGTTCATTTTCAATCATGAATTTCGATGTCAAACTCTTGTAGTAACAGAACCCGTCGATTCAACCTATGTTTGACATCCTTATTCTTGAACAAGTATTTCAAGGCTGCATGGTATGCATAGATGACCTTTGACCTAATCAGATGAGAGCAAAATTTATCAAAGGTAAATACTACTGCAAGCATCTCATTTTTAGTTGCTACATAATTGATCTGAGCATCTATCAAAGTTTTGCAAGCATAATAGATGATATGCAGTATATTTCCCTTATGTTGTCCTAGCACCTCTCCCATCATATAATCGCTGGCGTCATATATGAATTCAAAAGGTAATTCTCAATCTGGTGCCACTATAACAAGTACATATATTAACTTTTCTTTCAAAGTGTTAAAGACATCAAAGCACTCATAAAAAAAGTTAATGGCACATCCTTCTCCAGTAAGCTACATAAAGTTTTTTTGATCTTTGAAAAGTTTTGAATAAATCTTTCGTAGAACATTGCATGGACCAAGAAGCTAATGATCCTTTTAACTAAATTAGGTAGTTACAATTTTTCAATCACATGTATCTTGGCTTTGTCAACCTCGATACCCTATAAAGAGATCTTATGCCCCAACAATATTCTTTCCTTCACCATAAAATGACACTTCTTTCAATTAAGCACCCGATTCATTTCTTCACACCTTTGTAAACACTAGAGATAGGCGTTCCAAGTAATCATCAAAAGTATCTTCAAATGCTAAAAAGTCATCCATGAATACCTCGATTTACTTTTTCACCATGCCAGAGAATATGTTCATCATGCAGCATTGAAAAGTCAAAGGTGCGTTACATAGACCAAAATGCGTTTGTTGTGTTTTTTCTATCGCAAGTGTACGATATCGTAACAAGTAATACAATAGACCTTTAAGTCCGGATATCTTTCCCACGAGGACTATATTTTAGACTTAATTTAATTTTTCTAACTCTTATTTGATGAAAGACAACAAAGAATTTTGATTGGTGAGATTATGTTTTCCTAATTACTTCTAACTAATTGAAAATATCAAAATCTTGCAAACAACGATTGATTAAAGATTCAAATACATGATGAATATTATGGCAAAACAACTTCATCTAATGATCATCTTAGTTCCCAATTCAAGATTCTAGCCTAATGTAGTATTCGGTCGAATTCTCCTATGATATTCAATTTGCCCTTCTCGAGTTCTCATTGAGCCTATTTAACTAATTCAATTTTATATCTCTATGCGAATTACCCTTAGTTAAACGAGTTATGGCACTAGAAATTCATATAACGACTGCAATACTAGGTATAAGTATCTCTACACGTTATACTTTGTTACCGGATTTTATTACACGTTCTAAATCTCAAACTCATCTCTCGATTCGTAAGAAACACAATGGATCATCAAATTATTGATCAAGTAATTTAATGCATTGCAATCATAATAAAATCAACACATGAAAGAATAAAACACAGACTTCTTGAATTACAGAATTAAGGGTCTCAATAGATTAAATTGTTTGCCCTAATAAGGAATTTAGCTAAACATGATGAAAAAGATGAAATAAATAAACATATTCAATACATCGCCGGATTTAATTGATAAAAAAATGAAAAAGAATCAACTCCTGCACTAAGATCTTCTTCATCTTCCAATCCTTAATTCGAACTCGAATCCTTGATGTATTTCTTCTTGCAAATTCCTCTTAGATCTTGTGTTTTTCTCNAAGAACTAAGTGTCTCAATAGATTAAATTGTTTGCCCTAATAAGGAATTTAGCTAAATAAGATGAAAAAGATGAAATAAATAAACATATTCAATACATCGCCGGATTTAATTGATAAAAAAATGAAAAAGAATCAACTCCTGCACTAAGATCTTCTTCATCTTCCAATCCTTAATTCGAACTCGAATCCTTGATGTATTTCTTCTTGCAAATTCCTCTTAGATCTTGTGTTTTTCTCTCAATTTTACAAAGTGTGGAACCCTTTTTTCAATGTGTGTGAACCCCATTTTCAATGTCTCCTTAGGTTTGTTTATACTTCCCTACACATTCTTGGCCAATTTGGAGTCTTTTTTGTGAAGTTTTCACGGTCTAAATAATAACAACCTAAAATCTGTGGCGCCGCACAGAGCGGGCGCTGAAAATTTGAAAATAGTCGAGTTTGTAGCATCTGGATGCTGAGTCGTTGTCCAACCTGCATCTATTTCAGTATTTTTATCATAAATTTTGCTCTCGATGTAGGATTAAGGCTATTCAAAATGTGTTAGAAAGATAACTCAAAGGGATACAACTTTGATAGAAATATATATTTACCAATTCAAATGTTTACTAGGCCAAAAATGGATCTCAATCTCCAACTAGAAATGTAGACATTCTTGTGTGGTTGAAAATTAATTTGTTTTCACTCCTTTTGATCTTTAGTTGTATCCACTTGATCCCTAATATTCTCGAATCTTCATCTTGGGTTTTGAGACAACTTTTGAGTATTTGTACTATAGCCCCCAAACTTTGGATCTTGTCATTTTTTGCCATTTTTTACTTCTTTCTTTCAATTTCACTTCCATTCACTGAATTTCACCTAATAACACATTATATAATAAATTAGGCTATAATTCCATTAATGAATTCCGACATGTCAATATTTTAGAACCTAAATAAGTGTATAAAATACACTTATCAGCATTCTCCTAAATGCAAAGTACTATAGGGACATGTAAAGATTGTTTTTCCTAGTCTTCAGGAGCAATTGCTATTTAATTATATCCTGAATATCCATCCAGAAAGTAGTAATGGAAGTGACTAGATAACCTTTCCAACATCTTATCAATGAAGGGCAACTAAAGTGTTTTTTTCTTGTGGCATTGTTCAGCTTTCTATAATCAATACACACTAACTACCTAGTTACTGAGCATGTTGGAGTCAACTCATTGTTTTCATTCTTATCTATTGAATTTCCACCCTCTTAGGCCCTACATATATTGGGCTCACCCAAGAACTATTTGAGATGTGATAGATAATTTCGGCACTTCTTTTCGCACTACTTCCTTCAAAGTTGGATTTAATCTACGGTGACCTTCCACTAATTGCTTTGACTCGCTCTCAATTGAGGTTTTATGCATGCAAAGAGTATGACTAAATCCTTTAATGTCAGCTATTGTCCATCCATCACAATTGTGTGCCTCTTTAGTACCTTCAATAGCTTTTTATCTACCTTCTTCTTTGTCATATCATTTGGAATGATAACTGGAAGTGTGATAAGCATAGCATAGATGTGATGGCAAAGGCTTTAACTCAAGATTTGGGGCCTTCTCCATTGAGGGTAGTATTTGTGATGGATTGTCACTAAGAGACTCATATTGTCGATGTCTCTTTTCCATGGGTTGTTTAGCCAACTGTAGACCACATTCTTTTCTTTTCGAATTCTCTGATTTTGATTGTGTAATATTTGCATCATATGAGATTGCTAGATGTTTTGCTTCAAAAGTACCAGCTACAAGTTTATCAAGGACATCTATTTGACAGAAAGTATCATAAATCAATGGATGTTTCATTGCCTTAAATACATTGAATATGACTTACTCATTATCCACTTTTAGGATCATCTTTTCATCATATACTTCAATTAATACTCTTCTAGTAACCAAGAAAGGTCTTGCTAAGATTAGATGAATATTTAAATTTTCTTCCATGTCCAACATAATGAAATTCACCGGGAAGATGAATTTATCAACCTTGATTAGCTTGCAATGATATTGTTGTTGTTTTCCTTTTCCCAATCCAAGAGACCTGTAAACAGAGAGTGATATTAAATTAACATTGGCACCTAAATCACATAAGTAATGCTCAAAGTATTTGAACCAATGGTGCAAGGTATAATAAAACTCCTTGGGTCCTTTAGTTTAGGAAGTAGCTTCAGTTTTGGTTGTAATAGCTTGCTAATGCTCTTTTACATTAATTATTGTATTTCTTGGCAATGTCTCTTATAGGCGTTCTACAAGTTGTTGAACCATCTGACCAATTTGTATTTCTAACTTTTTGATAGATGCTTGCTGATTTTGAAAGTTTATATCAATTTGGTGCAATACATTGTCTGTCTTTTGCATGTATTGATTAAACCTCTCCCCAAAACTTGGTTTTTTCTCTTGTTGGGAATTATTTGAATTATTCCTTTGCTGATTGTTAGACTATCTGAAGTTTGGTTGATGCCTGCATCCTAGGTTATATGTTTGTCCATATGAGGTTGAAATTGGAGGAACCATTTTGAATGAAGACTTATTCCTCGAGAAAACATATAGACAAGCAATTTTTTGTGGGGTGATTTGCTTCACAATTTTCACATAATGGTCTGGCTAGTGTTTGTGATTTTGTCAAAATGGAAATCTGTGCATTGGTCGACGTCGTCCTGTCTAATTCATATATTCTAGTTGCTTTCTGTGATACCAATCTTTATGACGAGAACATTGTATGTGTAATGGCAATTAACTCCAAAAATCTAGGCATTGTTGGACTGATTTATTGATGATTATCAAATGAATCTACCTTAGATTTTTGCAGTGGTGAAAGTCTAGTATTGCACTTGATTAACTATGGTAATTCCATGATTTGGACACTTTTTCATTAGCTCTTTGATTTTGTTCCATACCTCATGATAACTCTCCCCATCTCTTTATTGGAATGCTTGAAGTTTCAGTCGGATTGTTGCTACTTTTGTCGATGGAAAGAATTTGTTGCATAAATTTCTAGTCAGTTCCTCCCATGTTGTAATGCTTCCATGAGGTTTAGCATCTAACCATTCCAAAGTTCAATGCATAAGGAAATAAATGTAGTTTGATGTGTTTGGGTTTTCATGAGCTAACTCGTATAATTGGAGAGTGTTGCTAGTTAAGATGATCCAATAGGCTCTTATCTGAAATTTTTTTATCCCAAAATCTGAATATACAATATTATAGCACACGAGCTCTACTATAGATGTCAAGAACATTGAGATTGGCAGTCTAATTCATTTATCTCCACTCGCTCATTTTGCTGATTTTATGGTACCATTATTCTCGCGTTTACTTGTTCAATTGGTTGTATCGAAATGATTTGATTGTCAGCCGCCTGATGTTTCTATTTTGTTGGTGTTCTTTGAGTATTTGTTTGAATGTGCATTCTATTTCTGAATTAAACAATTCAAGATCGTCGCTTTAGATACAAAGCATATAACAAACACCTTTTATCTGTAAATAAGAAAAATAAACTAATCAAATAACAACCAGAAATAAAATAAATAAATTAAGACTAGATGTAAATAGTCCTCGACAACTACGTTAAATACTTGTTGCCTTTTTTACCATCTCAAGTGTACGCTATTGTAACATGTAATATAGTGTATCTATGAGTTTGGATGATCGTTTCCATGAGAACTATATTTTTAATACTTGATTTAATCTTTCTAACTCCTATTTAACGAAAAACAAATAATTGTGATTGTTTTTCTAACTATAAATAACTAATTGAAAATAGAAATGTGCACATAAAGATCTATTTAGGGTTCAAATCTGGAATGAGGTAATATTGATTACATTTAAGTCTCAATTCAAGATTCACAAATCAAATGTAGTGTTCAATCGAATTCTTTTATCGTATTCAATTTACTCATCTCGAGTTCTCATTGAGCTTATTTAACTAATTCAATCTTATACGTGAATCAATTTTAGTTAAACGTAATTTGAGTTCTAAGAATTCATATAACAATCGCAATAATTAGTATATGAATATCTACATGTTATACTAAGTTATTAGATTTTATCATACGGTCTAAATCTAAAAATCAACTCTTGATTCGTAAAAGATTCACAAAATTATTGAATTATCGATCAAGTAATTCAAAACATTAAATTTATGAATAAAATCAACATATATATGATGAAAAAACTAGGTTCTTGAATAAAAGAATAGATGGTCTCAATTATATTGCATTTTTTTGCCCTAATGTATGATTTTGCTGCTCATGATTGATGAAGAAAAACAATAGGTGATAGTAAAGTACATCATCGGATTTTGAATAAAGATGTAGAAAAATGGATGAATTTTGCACCAAGATCTTTTTCTTCTCATTCCAATTAATGCTTCAAACTCGTGGTTTCTCGATGCTTTTCTCTTTCGATTTGCTCTCATAAATCTCAAATTGTATTTCTTGTATCTTAATATGTGGAACCCCTCAAAAATGTCTCTATTTTTGTATTTATATTTCGCCCCACATTTTTGCCAAATTTAGAGTTTCTATAGTTGCTCTAGGTGGCACCTTGGAGCCATTTGAGTAGTGCCGCGCCCATTTCTTGGGTGGAGCCACAACACCGAAACTCTGCCTTCCTTCTTTTACGTGGTGCCACCTCTCGGGTATATATCTCATTTCTTTCTTCCTTTCGTGTAGAAAATTGGCTCTTTTGTCCCTTTGTTCCTCTTTTGTCTTTAGTTTATACCATAGCCTTGTTTTATCCAATTTTACAATAATTTGCACCATCTCACCAAACCTATAAAAAAAACACTAATAAACACATTAAAAAGTTCAACAATGCTAAGATCTAGCCAATAATCAAGCTAAAATATATGAAACTCGAGAGTAAAACACTCTCGTCATTAAACCACACCTTCACGGCTTCACTTAACCCTAAAATTCAATCTTGTAGGTGTAAATTGCTTCATAGTGATGTGAAGCTGCTATACAAAAGCCCATCTAGCCCCCGATTTTATCCATTAATTATTCCCTCTCTTTATTTTACCCCTGCTTTATCTCTCAATGGTTTAAAAGTACCCGAAATAGTGTTAAAATGTCCTCATCTACCACCCCCACTTTCCTCCACCACCTCTTCACCACCGTCCCGAAAATCTCATATCCACCGCAGCAGCCAAGAACCTCAAACTTACGAAACTGCCCTTCAACAATCGTTGTATGTGCAGTTGTGCCATTGAGAATGATAGTCGAAGTATTAGTGGAGGGAGTAGCGCAATTCCACCTATGCAAATTCTCGATTTAGAATTAGTGAGTTTATTTAAAGGATGAAAAAAATGATTAATAATATTAGGATGATGAATTCACCACAATATGGCTTTTCTTCATTTTTAATTTTTATTTGATTAGGAGTATAATTGTAGATTTGTTGTCGTGTATTTATTCAAAAAATATTTTAATTGTGGTATGATTATAATGTAGTGTAGTAAATAAATCTTATTGTGGTAATATGATTACGCTTAAGAAAAAAACAAAAATCAATTTTTGCTTTATAAAGGATAAATAGCCTTTGTTTGGGCCCCATTTTTCAAAGATGAAATTGTATCCCATGTCATTTTTTAAAATGTCACATTTTAATAATCTTTGCGAGAATGTCACATTTTGTACTTTTTTTTTTTTACCACTGTACACAATTCAAATATCTTATATGTCCCTAATTAAATGTGATTTGACTAGATGAAAAAATTGTACAAAAAAGTAGAAAAATATCACATCAAACCCACCCCATTTTCACCCTACCCCCACTTTCTAAACCTATTTCTCCTATTTTGTGTCTTCTCCCCCATTTTATACGTTTTGTTTCTTACAGTTCAGCTAATACCTCACTTCATTTCATATTTTCTCGTCTTCGTCCTCAAGAATATCTTCCCCCTCCATTTGAACCCTTCAACCATGCCATTCACATTCGACTTGCAAGACTCTCCATCCATAGTAATTGGAATCATTTCCACTTCTTTCTCCAATAGTCCATTTTCCATTCGATAGAATAAATCGAAAGAGGTAAAAATACTTTTAATTTTAATTCGAGGAAAAAAAATTGTTATCTGGGGTTTGATTTAATTTCCTACCCTCTTCGTTTTCCTTTAACTTTTTTTTCTCTTTTTTTGAATGCATTGTGAATCTTAGTTTAGAATTGATGAAAAAGATTTCATGATATTTTTCCTGCTCATTTTTTCCCCAAACTCAATAGATTTCTATACTTTTTCACTTTTGCTGGATACCGCAATGATCTTTTAGAAAATGGAAGGGCCATTAAATGCCACAATACAGTTCCTTCAATTTTTTTTTTCTCTTTTTAGAATGTGTGTAGTTTATGTTCATACATGAAAAACAACTTTATGTGTAGTACATAGCAGTTCGTAAGTCGATTTTCATGTAACGTGTAGCATGTCGAACTACGACTACCAGGCATGTAATGTTTAGTACAAATGCACACATAAAATGCACACACAAGACAACTACGAATAAATTATCCCGATCGGTTGTAAACTAATTAGACGAAAGTTATAGTGTCTATCCTGGCAGTTAAGAAATATTGAGATTGACATTTGAACTATCCTTCTTGATGTTAGCACTTGGCGAGATCGCATTTAAGGTATATGGTGGAAAAATATTTTTGATAAAGCAATAAGTATGTTCATTAATGTTCAACAACTAAATGACCAAATCTTGACATATGAAAGGTCTTGGAAACAGGCATCCTTCAATGTGTGGACGTTGGATTCTCAATTTCAAGAAGACTAACATAAAGAGTTGTTTCCTTATGAATGAATATGTAACAATTCAAGTATTCATCTTTGTGTATTTCGATCGACGGTATATTCATGTCCGGACCTTGAATTTTAATAGAATTTCAGTGCAGGGATCATGAAATCGATTTTTCTCCATTAATCGTAGAAAAATCCTAGTAGTGTGATATTACTTATAACTACGATTGAAGTGATTTTGTTCCCTTGCCACTTTCATTCGTTATCTACATGCACAAACTATCCCCCATGCAACATGACGAATCTCAAATTATTACTCATACCAAAAAATTTGAGATAGCAATGATAACCATTTGAAACAAGTAATATATGGGACTTCATTAGCATACAAGTAGCACCAACGGATAAATTATACCAAACAATAGCAAACCAGGGAAAACGACAATGGAAATGTCATTACTGATATTTACAAAGTGTTGAGTTCAACATTTGAAATGTTGCTCTCGACATTATGTTCAAAAGTTAAATTGTCGCTATTTATGATTACCACCTAAGAAGTAGTATTTAAGGGATGTAATTGAAGTACATTCTTCATAGGATTAAGTGTGTTCATCAATGCTCAACTACATTCATGACAAAATCTTGACAAATAACTTATGCAATGTTTAAATACAAAGTGTTTCACAACAATGTATGGAGGACATTAATATCGAAGGAACAAATATATTATAATGTTGGATTTGACAAATCAAAGATGGTAAGTTATAAAAAAAATATTAAACAATTTATAATTGCTAACTTCTCAATCCATATGAATCCAATAAACTTTCTTCTTGATTGGAGAAGATGTCAAAAGAATTTGGGGTCTTTATGTTTTGTTTTTTTCTTTTTTAACAATTCTAATACCCATTAGATTATAGATATATTCAATGGTTTTTCTTACACAAATCAAATTATCAAATCATGACATTAATTAGCATTAAATGCACCCAAAGAGGTATCTACAAGGATGATTTGGACATTTCACACCCAAAAAGTCACATTTTTTAGCCTTCTTTATAGAAGTGATAACATTTTATTTTATTTATTATTTTTTTTTTTGCATTTTTAAATTTTGTGGTATCTTTTGTAAATTCTTCTTTTTCAAATAATACATTTCTTTTTTTTTCTTTTCAATCACACATTTTGTAATAAAATAATACTACACGTACTCCAATTTGTTTAAGATTAACTAAAGAGTAATACTATTTAACCCCACTGAGTTATAATTTCAGTCTATGTGACGTTAATGTGGTATTAAATGATAGATAAAATCAAATTAGTCATTTAATTCCAAATTTCGTTTACCTTATCATTTAGTGCCACCTAAACTAGGATTGAAATGAGGTTAAATAGCATTATTCTTAAAATAAACTAAAAATATTTTTCAAAATATTTCTCAAAACAAAAAACAAAAAAATATATTTATCTAAAATTTTGATAATTTATTTTATGATTCAACTTTTTTTTTTTAATTTTTAATTTTTTAGAATTTTAGATTATATTTTTTCAAAAATCTTTTTTTTT
>CAIGRL010307716.1:0-13780 GCA_903798325.1 Fraxinus xanthoxyloides
CTAAAAATGAAGAAAAAATGTGGACAAACGGAGCTCAGTTTTTCCTTACCCACTGTCGCGCTTTACAAGTTGCAATTATTTTATTTTATTTTTATTGGTTTAGTAGGCAAAGTAAGCTTTTCCATTAAAATCCAATTCTTACATGTGATAAAAATATAAAAATCAACCCTACAACAAACTATCAACACCTCAAAAGAGGAAAAAAAAAAAAAATGCCTTTATCGCCCTTCAAATCTCTTCACCTGTCAAAAATATCAGGAAAAATTACACTAATGAAATTATTTTTGGAGGATTTTGAAGACTAAACTGATAATTAGGTAAAGAAAAATTTACAGAGGATCAGTTATTTGGTGATGGCATAAACAGCATAAATAATTCCAGGGAGGTAACCAAAGATGGTCAGCAGCAAACATATCCAGAATTCAACCTGTGAAAAAATTATTTATTTTTTTAATACTCCAACATATATACGGATCTTTGCAATTTAATTGTGTATTAAATTATAAAAATAATATTAATTAACGGCCAAATTATTCTTTATACTACGTATAGAATTAATTAAAAAAAAAGGTATGTACCTCGCAGCCATATTTAAGGAAGACGCCAAGAGGAGGCAAAAGAATGGCCACGAGAATGTCTATGCAAGTTGCCGTCCCTTCATCTGCCATTTTTGCCTGCTTCAAATTCTGAGAATTTATAGAAAATATCACTTCAAATTTCTGATTGCGAACTCATTTGTTAGAGGGGTAGAATTTATAGGCGGATGAGCAATTAATTTATGGACACGTGTTACGTGGTGATTTGGCGATTTCTTTTTTGCACGTTAGAGTTCCGTTACCTAGATGATTTGCTTTTTAATCTGGCCACGTGGCGTGTGCAGGCTCTTGATAGTTCTTTTGAAACAAAAAAATTCAACTTGTATAATTTTAAGAGTTATGTTATTGGACCAGGCTCAAAATCAGGCTCGTCCCCCTCCAATAGGAAGGCGTCACGTGCGGCCAGGGCCTGACCCATGGGTATTCTCCTAATTTTAAACTACAATTTTTTTATATCTTCTTTTCCACCACACATTTTTTAATAAAATATTATTACACGCAATTCAAAAACTTTTCCTTTATTTTTAATCATACATTCTCATTTAATCTACTGTTGAAAAATGCACTCTACAACAAAAATGAGACTCAAACGGCTAACATCAATCATGTGATAGGTTCAATTTAAAATGAAATTATGTAATTTGTTTAATTATATTTTTTTATTGAACGACAATTAGTGTCAGCTGAAATGGCATTGTAATACTAGCAATGTCAAATAACATTACTCTTTCTTTTAATTAATTTCACTCACAATCGCCTTAACTTTAATTTGAGAAATATTTTACAAAGTTTATAAACTGATATTTGCACCTATCTGTTTGTCACATTATTACTTATTTATTTAATGAATTTTGATATTTATTTCTATCAATCAAATATACATCAACATCATCTGATTGAATATTTCCATTAAAAAAAATGTTCGTTTTTGACAAATCCAGATCCTAAAAGAATAAGAAAAACCTATGTGCACAAAGTTCATCTAGGGATGGCAAAAAATCCGTTCAACTCTATACCCCGTGGAACTCCACCCTCGAATGAGGTAGAGATTACTCGCCTAACCTGGTAAACGGGGCAGGGACGGGGGTGAGGATCATTACCCAGAAGTGGGTACGCGACGAGTAATGAAAATATAGTTCTCGTCCCGCTATTCGCCCATTCTAAAGTTAATTTCAAATTTGAATTTTTAACAAATTAGTAAAAAAAAAGTAATAATATTTACTAATTAAAAATATAAAAGTATAAATAAAATAAATAAAAAATTAAAAGAAAAAATAAGGGGTGTAGGACCGCCCCGCCCCATCCCGCTTTAACAAGGTATGGGGATGGGGTAAGGTAACAAAAATACTTAACGTGACAGGATGAGAATAGACGACTCGTCTCATACCCGCCCCATTGTCATCCCTAAGTTCATGAGAGAACAAAGAACCATTATCGTTACAAAAAATCTCAACAATAAACCCTAAACCTAATTGTTTGTGGAAGCAGTAGAGGTGAAACCTAGAAAGAAAAGGGTGGTTTTAATTATCTCAGTTTGTTCCATTATTCATCGAAGTTATACCTCCACCACGCTTTATTCACTAAATTTTAAAATTTTTTAGAGTAGTGAGTAAATTTTAACACGCTGAACTCCATTACTCACTTACTATTTTCATTAGTTACTAAACTTTAAAATACTTTCGAATGGTTAATGAAATTTAACGTGTTACACTGCGTCATTTATTCACCATACTTCAGTGGTCAATAAATCTAATTGTGAAAAAATTGAAATTTTTGAATATAAAAATATCATATACGACTACGATGTCATTCTTCCATAAACCCAAGGAAAAGCACACGTGAACCAAGAAAATCAATTGCCTGGACAATATAATGTATCAAATAAGGTAAAAATGGAAGTTGGAATTTTTTTTTTCTTTTTCATGAAAAATTTGGATGAATCACACATGCCCTTAGAGAAATTATATCTTCTTGTCCAGCATTAGCCCATGTTTGGTGGCCTTAATATTAAAAAAAAAGTAGTTTTAAATAGTATTTTTTTGGAGAATGCGTGATTAACAAATGATGAAATTTTGAATATGATAAATAAATTAAAGTAAAGGGAATCAAACACGGGCTTAGTGTTCTTGTCTTAACTTGACAATCTCATTATCTAACTCATATTTTTTTTTTTATCTAGATCAAATTTTATAAAAAATTAGCGTTACTCAAAAATATTTTGAAATTCAATGACCACTCGAAAGCATTTTAAAGTTTAGTGACTTGTGAAACACGATGAATAAGTGATGAATGCAATGTGTTAAAGTTCAGCTTTCACTCAAAAGCATTTCAAAGTTTAGTTTCTTATAAGATATGGTGGGTAATTGATGGAGTACAACGTGTTAAAGTTCATTCATCATTCGAAAGTATTTTAAAATTCAATAAGTAAAACGTGATAGATGTATAAGTTCATTGACTAATGAAACAAACTCCAATTCTTTTAATTCTCCTAACCAAACAAACCATAATGAATATACAATCATATCACATGTACATCATTGTTTATATTGCATAACGTGACGCACACAATTGGACGGTTTAAAAAAAAACCGTCCACAATTTTTTAAAAACACGAGTGATGTCAAAAACAATGTACATCTAATAATTACACTTAACATTATAAGTTGAGCGAATAATGCAACAAACTCAAGCGCCCCACTAATACGAGGGCGTCGGGTGTCCTATGGGCACACTTATGTACCAATAACATTTTTCTTCTATTAATTGTCCAACGGACCACAATGGAATCCTACAGAAACTCAGATTAGAGCCGTCCATTTAGGCTTTAACCACGTGTCACAATACTGAATTAAGTGATTTTACAAACCAAAGCCGCACTTTAACAAACACGCTATGACATTACAACGTTAGATTAGTATCAAATTTTGTGTGGGCATATGCTAAAGCATCTGGATTTATGTTTAAGATCTTCCAATTATAACAATGATGATTAAGGGCCTTCGCACGAAGTCATACCAGACGAACCTTTAATATTGCATTTAGCCAATGTTTGATTTGGTTAAAAATTAAGTATTTCATTAATTTTTATAAAAATTGATAAAGTGTGTAATAGAAAATAAGTTTAACTAAAAATACATTTCGAAGGTCAAAATGGGACTTAAAAGGTGTTTGGTGGGGATTAAAATTAGATTTTTTGTAAATTGTGATAAAAAAATTTAAATGTGTAATAGAAAAGTTGTGGGACCCAATAATGATGTGATTAATATTGATTGTTTGACTTTAACTTGGATTAAAATCAGATTTTAATTCGGACCAAATAAGAGCTTAATGAATTCAAGTTGTAAAAGAGGACTGATTATCTTCTTATACATATCATAAAATAAAATTAAGTTCTCAACTACATTCGATCAATCTCATACTCTTATTTAATCAAACATATCATTCTCGTGATTCAAGAATTACTCTTTGCCCCTGTTTAGATTAGATAAAAGTCAGTTTTTAATAAATTTTAATAAAATTAATGAAACCTGTGATTGAAAAGTTATGAAATCCATGAAATATACGAGTAAAATTAATTATTAATTTTAACTTGAATTTTAATTCAATTTTTTTAATTGAAGCAAACGGGGCTTTATAAATTTTCTCGTCATGATTGTACCACTCCACTGACAATTTACTAGCTGGGTTAGTTGGTTTTCAACCGGGACCTTACCAAACAGGCCTAGTCCAATTCTGGAGCTTGTACCTAATTGGGTTGGTGGACCAAAGACCACAAGTGGGCTAGATCTCTCATTAACTGAATATGGGCTTTCAATTCTTGGGCAACCTAAGCAAACAAAGCTGGTTGTCTTCTGACTAGGCCCATCCCAGTTAGCATCTCTAGTGCTACATAATAATGCACACTTGTTTGGAAGTGATTAAATTAAAATTTAATTAACAAGTCCCAGAAAATTGGAGGATAAAAGGTGAGTAATAAGTTGTGAATCAATAAAATATGCACATAAAAATTAAGTTTTATCAGCTTAAATTATAATTTAAGCTTTGCCAAACATATCTTAATCCTGTAAAAGAGGCACGTACATGCTATTAATGCATAATTTTTCTAAAACAATTTTTTTTTCTCGTGTTACAGGGCAGTTGTCACTGCCATTGTTATCCTGTTCGTGAAAAAATATGATTTATAGTTAATGTAAATCAGGTGGGGCCCTTCATAAATTTTCTAATTTGTCACAAACATAAGCTTTTACCGCTGACGCTGAACTATAATACAATTGGGTCGACACGGATAGTGTCGACGAGATAGGCATGGATACACCGTCTAAAGAGAAAAATAACAACAATGATAACAAATTGTCTGAAAAAAAAATGGAGAGTTGTCGTCTACTCTATTTGCTCATTTGCAAGTGAGCTTGGGAATTCTCACACACCCTTCTCTTACCTCCACTCTCTACAAATATAGAGTCAATATACAATCTCAAGATGACATCTCATGAAAGGCGTATGCTTAGTCAAAACTCTACCCATTAAATTTCCTTTTAGTAACTATCGAGTTTGACTTAAGCATAGGATCATTTTTAGCTACCATATGCTTTTTCATTGAATAGTCTGACACGTGTCGAGTATGTAAACTTGCTAAATTTAATATGTTTTGCTGACCAAGATGCCTAACCAAATTTCGACGTCGATAAAGTAAATCCTCATAACATGTTGTATGTTGGGTTAAAAACATTTTTTCGACTGTCTTATTCGGTTTAATGTACCAAAAAATAAGCACCCTAGTGGAGGTTAGACTAGAAAAATTGGTATGTCAGAGCAGGTTACAAATTTCTAGTGATCATGCGGAGGGACAAGAGAATGCAGATAGATAATTAACAAGGCTCCACAGCCAAGAAAATAATTAAATTAAATCAGAGAGGGGGCTCACTTGATTAATCTAAATTATCCCATGTTTCTTCCCATATCTCTGTAGCAGAGCACTGCATCTGGAAATGGCATCTTCTCTTCATTTAATTACGATACCACCTCACCTTGACTTATCAGGAATGCCATGGTTTTGTCCGCACAGCACAGCTTAGTGCCTAGTGGCCCCTAGAAACTAGTGTTAACGATAGGTGTGTCTCATTGTTTATACTCAGGTTGTTCTTTGCTTCACTCTTCAATCATTGATTAGTCTACCCGAAGCTTGTTAAAATTGAATTAAGCTAGTTTGCTCGAATTGATTTGTCCACCTGATTGACCTAACCTCACATGAGTGTGAGACCGACGTGAGACCCGCATGAAATAAAAAATGAAAAAAAAATATTTCCCTCCCCCCTATATATGTGTTCTATCAAGGAGGGTGTGACACTGTAACTCGGTTGGTTAAAATTTACATGGATGGCTATTCGTCATGTTGGTTAAGTCTAAAACGATACACTGCAGTCTCATAAACAAATTAGACACTGACAATTTTTCGTAATGCACAAAAATTTTTATAATCTAGATTCTTTGGCACTTTTTTATCATTTATAATCAATTAAACCATTTTTTATATACACATTTTATTTACTCGCGTGTACTACTCCTTTATCGAACACTTATCTCTATATATTTACAATTTAAAATGATTATATACAAATACTAAACATACTTTTATTTATTCAAATCATGTCTTTGACATTTAGTGATCACATTCTGCAAGGAAAAGTTATAGTGATTTTCTTTGATATAGTAGGTCGACCCTGACTTTACGCATTTGCTTATGGCCCCATATAAAATACAGTTTTGCTTGGTATGTATCATGGTTGAGAGTTTATTTGACACTGTGTGAGGTGATACATAATTTTGTCATTAATTTCAACAATACTTAAAGCAATCGATAATCTCGATTTTGACACCTCACACAATGTCAACAAAGACGTAGAAAATGAATGTACAAATAGCATAATCTATAATATATTAAATATCACGTTTGGTGAATCATTTTCTAAACGATTATAGTTCTACTACAATTCAATTATTTCAATAATACCTTACATTTCATTTTTCAATATGTAATTAATTTACAAATTATAATAAATACTACAAAATCATTATTCATGCATATATTCCCTATTCTTGATTATTAATTACTTAACTTTCACGTTCATTTAATTAATATTAGTTAGAATTTTACAATCCTTGTTCAAGCATGTATTCTCTATTCTTAATTCTTAATTAATTAACATTCATCTTCATTTAATTAATATTAATTAGAATTTCACACTCACGTACATATCATTATTATTAATTTTCAATTAATTAACATTCACGTTCATTTAATTAATTTCAATTAGAATTTCATATTCAAGAATACAATTCATTATTCACGTCGATGTATATTAATTAGCATCAAGTTTCGCATAATTGGAAATCAAATTATACTCATTTAGTATAAATAATTGAACATTCATTGTCATGTATACAGTATATATTCATTGGTATTAATTCTAAACTAATTAACATTCACGTTAATTCGTGTGTTGCATTTGTCATTCATTTTCATTTTTGCATTTAGTTGTAATTCTAATACTCGCATTCAGGCATGTATTTCACCATTTAAATGTGTGTATAATAATTAATATTTATTTTCAGGGACTCTCATGTTTAGACTAAAAGGGTAAATGGAGAGTCAAATATTACTTTCACATCACTTATAAAGTTTTTTAGAATAACGCGCAACGCACGTTTAACTCTAAATAGTTTAATAAAATATGCTTGAGGCTTCAAATATTTCAAGGGAGGCAAGGACCAACCCTTTGAATCTTGTTTATCCCCTTCTCGTAATACATGCTTAAGCCCCCGTTTGATGTAGATTAAAATCGGAATTTTTTGTAGATTTTGACAAAAATAAAATAAAATAAAATAAAACAATGAAATATATGATTGAAAAGTTTTTGATTTCATGAAATATACGATTAAAATTAATAGTTGATTTTGACCTGTAATTTTTAACAACTTTTAATCTACACCAAGGAATGTGAAGTATGCTTATCCTAATTGTGTCTGTTTCACGAGGGTTTATGGACCCTTTTGCTACCGGAGTTTCGAGGGCTGCATGCTAGCAGACTAGTAGCAAAATCGTGATCCTATTATCAACTCTATCCAATTAGAGCAAGCACACAACGGAAAAACAGCCTCAAATAGTCAAATTCAAATGCCTCCAATAACCATTAGTAAGACGTCATTAGTCATTTTAAAAAATTTTAATTTCGATAAAATATTGAGAATTAGAACCTCCAATTCTACCATCAAAAGCAATAAAATCACAAATATGGAATCTTTATTTAGACAGAGATTCTTTTTTTTTTTTCTTTTTTGATATGTGAGACTGCATTCTCTTTCATCGTGCAATAATTCATTATAATAAAAAGAAGTTTATGATGTAAAATCATTCACCTTATCTTTTTTTTTTTAATCTCTATCTTTTAATGATACGATGACTCTTTTTTGAGGTCGACGCGCATCGACTCCGCACCATGATTGCTAAAATTTTATCATAAAATTTCGTCAGATGCGTGATTATCATATCATATTGTATTTGATGCACATTTTTTAGGAGAAAATGTATTTTTTTTTAATTTTTTTTTTGTGCTGTGATGTTGAATATGTGATTGAAAAAGAAAGAAAAATTATTGATGTGATGAAAAATATTATTTTATTGCATAATATGTAGTTGAAAATGAATAGAATAATGAGAATGTGGTTCAAACAGAGGTTTTATAATTTTTTAGACACTTTTTAGAGGGCAGAAATAGTGGTGAGAATCACGAAATGAGTGGATAATATCGAGTGTTAGTTTTGCATTTTGGTTTAAAATTAAAATTTAATTTCGATTGAATGGTAATAGACGCTAATGAACTATTCAATTCTATCTCCCAAAATAATAATATAACTTGCTATTAAATGAAATTTATTCATCTTTTGACTGCCCAAGTACTTAATTTTACACCTAAATATAGCCAACAACATTAAAATGCTAGTTTAAAGAGCCGTTCAATTATTTTGCCTGCAGAAATAATAGGCATTTTTTAAAATAAATAAATAAATATTTTTTCTGACATGCAATGAATTCTCCATCAAACATTTACCATCTGTCTTTATTAATGGAAGAAAATAAACGTCTTAAATTAATATTATTGAATGTTACATTTTCAGTTGATTTCCAGTATAAAAAGCACACCACATTCTTGCAAATTCTCGTCCAGAAAACCCTATATATGTTTTTCATAAAACAAATTAAATGCCTATGAAAAAAATTCAATGGTATTTCTCAAAAATCAAAATTCCAAATACACAAATTCATTTGCCATCCAAAACACTCTCAGGTTGGTCTTTGAGCAGTTACAAGCACACAAAAAGCCCTTCACTTGCCCTTGATGGTAAAGAAAATGAACCAAAATTATCGGATGTCGATCGATTTTTATACGAAAATTTCAGATCATTATACGAGAAGGAATACAAGGAAAATAAGTCGAAAAAAGGGCTTGAAAGTTATATCAGTGAAGAAAAACTTGGTGGGGTTAATTGGGATCCTCCTCCTGAAAATCTTTGCAGTTCTGATAGATTTTTTGTCACCCCAGCTTCATCAAGTTCACTTATGGAGGAGACGATATCCAAGGATAGAAGTGAAGATGTAGCAAAATTATCAGACGTTGATCGATTTTTGTATGAAAAACTCGAATCATTACATGAAAAGGAACACGCAGAATATAAGTCGAAAAAAAGGTTTGAAGAAAATAACGAAGAAAAACCAGTTGGAATTTTTTTGGAGTCTCCTAGGTTTTCAGAGGATACAAGGGTAGATGCTAATGAAAATCAAACAAAAATTCGTCCTGAAGATTTTTTTACAGTTATGACTTATTCTCCGAGTCCATATGACGATTTTAGGCAATCCATGCATGAGATGATCCAGGCAAGATTGGAAAATAATGGAAAAGTTGATTGGGAATTCATGGAAGAGCTCTTGTTTTGCTATTTGAATGTTAATGCCAAGAAGTCATATCGGTACATATTAAGTGCATTTGTTGATCTTGTACTCGTTTTGCGCAAAAATTGTGGTGTACTTCTCTCGAATACCGATACCCAACTCATAGGTTGTAATAATTTTAGTTTCGAACAGAATCACTTATGACTATATTAGATAATGTTATAAAAAGTTCAAATTCATATAGAGATTTCATCAAAGTTTCCATCCTATTATAATCTCTCTCTCTCTCTCTCTCTCTCTCTCAATTTAACTTCATGCATTCGATTGTTTATAAATTATGTTATCCTATGTTCAAATGAGTCATTTGTAGCATGTTTGATAAGTTAAATTCAAAATATTAGACGAACAAAATGCTTTATCGCCGACTAATATAAATAAAGTTTGGGGGCTCAATTGAGCTCCAAATAAGACACTTTGTATGGATGAAAACATTATTTTTTAATTTCCTCATGGGATATTGCTAAAATATGCTTACGTTTAAAAAGGAAAATGGAAAAGTAGGTGAGGAAATATATATCTCCACTTACCGTATATGAAAAATTATCTTTCTTCTTCTTTATTGGATCGACTCGCAAGTTGGGGACGATGGTGGTGATTGCGGTTTTTTATAATGGTGAGATGGAATGACGATTCATTTGTGTTGGTGGTGTTTGGGATGACAATATCGGTGATTGTCGATAGTGATGGTAGATTTGGTGGGTTTGATGTTGGTGGCAGAAATAGTGCAAATTGATATTGATGATGGTTGTAGTGGTGGAAACTGGTGTCAACAGTGGTGTTGGTGATGGTTGTAGTAGTGGAAACTGGTGTCGACAGTGGTGTTGGTGGTTTCGACATCAATGGTTATGTTGGCCGTAGTAGTAAAGTCTATTGGCAAATTTTACGTAACATAATGCATGTATACACAATCTATTACACGTCTTACAAACGTAGTGTTACAAAATATAAAAAGTGAAATAGTGACCTAAAAACATTTATTTTGATAAAACTAAAAGATTGAACGATAGTTTAGGAAATAGTTTGGTTTTTTAGGTTATCTTTGAAAGTTCTGAAACATATGAGAAGCCCCGGGCTTGCATATGGAAAATCATCAAATAAAAGTGCTGGGCCTTTACCATTTCCAGTCTAATAAAGCCCAAAAAGAGTCCAATAAATTAAATCAGTGAATATCCAGTAGAGTTTTTGATCTCCTGTCCTAGTGGGCACCACATCACCAGTGGGAAATTTTTATCCTACCTACTGTATATAGAAGATCAGATCTGCACCCAATAAATCTTTCAAGAGACAGCGGAATATCTCTAGACACATCCAGGACCACCTTTTTTGTTGTTGAATAATGTTATTTAACATTAGTAATTTTGAAAATCAATTTTGGTGTCAACCTATCATAGATCTTTTAAATGTGCCAAAATTTCTTATATTTAATTAAACGTGTAATTTAATGACATTAGTATTGCCACGTAAATTGATGTTAGACATCAGTGATACTAAATAATATTACTCTTTTTGTTTTTTGTTTGAATTTCGAGTTTATCACCTCCCCCAAGTAATAAAGAAGAGGGCTTTTCCTTAATTATGAGTAGGTTATCGTCATTTTTAGATGAATAATACTATTTAAAGTCGTTCACTATCGTAATCGTCCTACGTGACAAACATGTAACGGTTACTGATTTGATGCAAAAGACAATAAAATTTACCACATTATTGTATCAAATCATTAACCATCACATGTATGTTACATATGACAACTATGGTATGAGTAACTACAAATAACATTACTCTTTTTGGATAATCATCTAAACCTGTGCTTGACTTCTATTTTTTTAGAACTTTTTTCTATATACTCATTTTCAAACATACAATCACATAATAAAATATTTTACAGGTAAATTAAAACTTTTTTTTTCTACATTTTAACCGAAAAAATTCACTATTCAAAATTATATTTTTTCCGAGAAAATAACTATGGGGCTTAATTTGAACATTCTTTTAATACTTGCATCATTTGTGCGTGGAGATATTATTGTTTGCTTGTAATTTTATGCATGACTTTAAAAGTTGACTGATAATCTGCAGTTGAGGGACAGCAAATCAGATAGTTTTGTTCTTGATTTAGAGTATGTTTTGTTACGCTTAAAGAGTTCGCTCAAAAAGGTAAAGAAATTTTATAATATATAGATTTTTTTTTTTTGTTGGTCGATTTGGAAATGGATATCTCATAATACAAAGTAACTTTAATACTAGGAAATAGGAAATAATCTAAATATGTTTGAAAAATATTTTTCGAAAAAGTAAGCTTAACTGGGTAATGAATGTCTTTAATTTTTTATTTTTTTATTTCTGTTCTTACCCAAGTACATTTGAATTTTTTTTTCCAAGTGCATTTGATATTGTCATTTCTAAATATACAGTACATTTCTGCATGTTTTGCAGTCCGATTTTGACAAAACCAAAGTCCAAGCCTACCACTCCTGAAACATTCTCGTGGGTACAGTAACGGATGTAGACATTTTGAGTTAGGGGGATACAATTAAACTTGTAAAAAAATTATGAAAAAACTTAAATCATTCTAAACTCATTCCAAATAAATGTGACACGATAAAAACAAACTATAAATGTAACTCAAACGCATTTTTATTTATCACTTTGAATTTTTTGACAAAAAATAAAAATTTGGAATTATAAGTTACCGCCGTTGGCCTACTAGCTAGTTGCCTTTAAATAACTCTTTTTCTTTTTCCTTGTTTAGTCACTGATGTGACACAAATCAATTTTTTGGTGAACATGTAACAAAAATGTCTTGAGGTTGAACTATTAAGGCAACGACATAAATTATGTAGAGCAAATGAATACAACTTTTCCTTTTATAAATAGGTAGCTGATGAAAGTGGTCTTTTCAAGAATGGTATTTATGCTTTTCATATTTGCAGGCAACTTCCAGCCTCTAGCAAAAAATTTGTTTGGATTGAGAATAATTTAGTGGAATGTAAGAGAATATACACCTAGTGACTTAGATTATGAAGTAAAAAATGTAAAACTAATTTGCAGTAGAATTATTCATTCTAAATCAAAACGGAAATGAAAGAGATCTCCATCATATATAGATGGAGATAGGTCGGTACAACCAATAAAAGAGGGACAACTCAGCATTACAAAAAATAACAGAAAATGACTAAAAACATGTTTTCTTTTATTCTCTAAAGCTGGGCTTCATCAACTATTTTGTGCTGCTTCATCTGCTGGTCTGCTAGCTCGCTGATAAATCTTCATCCCCCCTCAAGGTGGAGGTTGGTATAAATCACCCAACCCCAACTTGGAAAGAAGACAATAAAATTGAGGAGCAACAAGAGATTTCGCAAAAATGTCCGCAAGTTGTGCATGGGAAGGAATATATTGTGGAAGAATGAAACCAGATTTACACAAATTTTGACCAAATGACAATCAGTCTCCAAATGTTTTGTCAGTTCGTGAAAGACGGGATTTGCTATGATATGCAAAGACGCTTTGTTATCACACCATAAAGAGATAGAGAGTGTGAATGGAATGTGAAGATCATTCAGATTATAAGTAATCCATTGCAATTCACAAACTGTACTCCCCATACTTTGGTATTCTGCCTCAGCCGAAGACCGCGAAACTGTAGTTTGCTTCTTAGTTTTCCATGAGATAAGTGCTGAACCCAAGAAAACGCAATATACCGTGAGTGACTTCCTTGAATCTGGGCAAGAAGCCCAGTCAGCATCTGCATAAGCCTGTAAATGGAAGGAACATTGTGTAGAGAAGAAAAGCCATTACGAAAGGCAGTCTTTCATATATTTAAGTAGATGCATAGCAATTTCCCAATGTGATTCGCATGGTGCATGGAAAAATTGGCTAAGTTGCTGCACATCATATCTTATATCAGGTCTTGTTAAATTCAAGTATAGGAGTCGCCCAATTAACCTTCTATATCTCTCTGGTTCGGGAAGTAAAGAACCAGCTTGGTTAATCAGTTTGGTCCCTTTTGGAATTGGCACCTGAGTTGGCTTAGCTCCTATTAATCATGCATCTTGAATCAAATCAAGGATGTACTTTCTTTGATTAACATACATTCCTTCACTACTGCGTGCAATCTCGAGCCCCATGAAGTATTTAGCATATCCCATATCTTTGATAGTAAAAGCTTTATGCAAGCATT
>CAIGRL010307735.1:0-10473 GCA_903798325.1 Fraxinus xanthoxyloides
TACCAATCAAACAGGGCCTTATATCATTTAGTCATCAATGATATGCTAATTGTGTGTGTGTGTTTTTCCCTCCGTTTGTTTGGTCTCTCTTCATCCTTCTGCTCCATTTGGATTATCATTGTTATGATTATCTTGTAATTACCCCAGATTTCTTCTAACCAATTGTAATATCACACTTATTGGCCATGAATACAAAAAATGAAGAATGTTCGTTTAGGAAAAAAAAAAAAAAAAATCCAGTTCAGAATTCTAATTAATTGAGAATGAGTAAGCTTCATTGCAGTATGTGTTTTGTTTCTCCTCTTTGTGAAGATTTATCAATTTCAAGTGACACTGATTTTAATTGGATGGTAATTTATTTCAGCGTCAGCGATGCTCAATACTTGTTTGTCCGTTGACTGATTATTGAAAAAACTGCTATCATAAGATCAGGTCAATGTGTCCATTTCACAAGTGTCTAGCATTTTTACTTGATGTTTTATTTTCTCAAGTAAAAATTCTTTGTATTCTATCCTGTATCACCTGGTACCTTGTAAACTTTGTAAGCTCTGATTACTAATTAGATCAACTTAACACATGAAACTATGCTCTGGACTATGTAGTAACTAGCAAAGTGTTATATATCTAGTGTAATTTGTGGTACCTTGGTTAATGGTGATCCTTACTTTAAGAACATCACATAATGAAGGACATGATAATGTCTTCTGATGATATTCTTCCAATTCCATTCTTTAAGTATCCTACTTTGTGTTAGTAGTACCAGCCCTCTTCTTAGTAAATTTCCTTTTCTTGTGCAAGTATTTGTTTCTTTCTTCAATTCCTAATGCCTAATTTCATTTCTGTAGAGTGTGGAGCTGACTAATGAAGCTGTGGAATTCCTCAGAAGAATTTTCTTCACATATGATGTTGACTGTGTATGTGAAGTGTGGTTCTTTAACATTGTTTAAAATTTTGAAGTTTATGTATTTGTTTTAGATTATTTATTTCATTTTGATTTGATGTGTTGTTATGAGGTCAGGAGGTCAGTATATGTCCCATCATTTGAGCTTTTTTCTTTTTGATTGTTTGTTCGAAAAGTTTTTATCCTTCATTAATGTCATTGTTAATGTATGCTCTTCAGAATCATATCTCACTTTCATTGTCGGTGTGGACTTTAACAGAATGATGGTTAGAGTTTTGCATTAAGCTCCTAACTGACTCAAGTTGAGGAGAACTAAATCCCCCTGTTACTGCTTGTTTTCATAGGAAAACAATGACCCTGGATTATAATGAATATGAGACTATAGTGAAGGCTTTATCTGGGGAAAAAAAAATAGTTTTCAGCTTTGGTTTTTGAAATTGGTTGTAATTTTTGCTTGATGGGGGCAAAAAAATTATGCCAATTTTACATGTTCCTGTGTTGTACTCTTTCCACAGTTGTTTACATTATAATGAGACTGCTGAAAATAAAATGTAAAATTTTGACTTCTTTCCGTTCGAATAGTTTAAGCTTTTGGATGTGGTGGTTTAATATGGTATTGGAGCTGACAAAGTCCCTGCGTTAGTGTCTCCTCCAGCTATTTATGAAAATTCTAGATGTCAAGCTTTTGACAAAAATATGAATTTGACATGCATATAAGGAGCCAAACATATAAATTTCCTGAGGTTAAACTTTAAGATGAGGTTGTTTCAGAGAAAACAATGCACCTTTGTTTAAAATGAGCTTGAGGAGCACATGGGGAACTTGAATTTTGATATGCCTCAAGCTACAAAAGGCTCCAAATTTTTATTTTTTATGTACCTGGACACAACATATTACAAGGATCTGTAATTATAGTTGTTAACATAGTTGATAGCTGGATAATCATTTATGCATGCACATGCACACACTACCCTTTTGAAGAAATTACGCATCAAACCAATTTAAATACATTCCTTACTGTAATGTCTCAAAATTTGACTTGTTGACTCGGAGCAATAACAGGAAAAGCCTTATTTAAGTGGAAAACCATATATAAGTAGAAATGAAGGAAAAGATTGTACATTCAGGAGCAACACCTTGCTTACAAGTGGAGCTAATTAAGTGCATACAGATGATAACTGGCTAGAATGAGAAGTTGATATTAATGACAATTTCATCTTATTGCTTATGCCATATGGACTCTTTAGATTTGTTTAGAGAAATACTATTATACTAAAGCTTACAGTTGACTGAGCCTGTAATAAGTAGCTGACTTAGCTGTTATCTTTATACAACATCTGTGCATATAACTTGGAACAAAGTCAAATATTGATTACTCGTCCATTTAAGCTATTGCAGCTCACTGAAAATTTTCACATTGTAAGATGTGGGAAGCATTTGTTTTGTTAGTTATGATTATGTAATTTGTATTAGGTTTTGGTATTCAAATATGTTCAATTAATTTGTCACTGTAGCGTATTCGGATTTCTACTTTTTACTTAGATGTAATTAGTTTATATGTTTAAGACTTTTCTTGTAAAATATTAGTCTTTGATGTCTCAAAACATTGTTTTTTGGTTCTGATATTTATCAGGATGGAGCTCTTCGAACCAATGAACTTGAAGATTTGTTTTCTACCGCACCTGAAAAGTAATGTGGTTTTCTTTAACATCTTGCAGTTTTCTTTCGCCAGGAACAACTTATTACCCTCTTCTCCCTTTCCTTTCCAAAGATATTTTGGCAAATATGTTTATCAACTCTACCTGTTAAACAATCTCGTGATGAGTGTGATAAGCTGCTGGTGGAGATCCTTATTTATAAATCTCTGTTACGCCTACAGTCCTCATTTGATAAGAAACCCATGTTAATATTAACATAAAATGTAATACAGCTTTGAGCTAAAGTATGTTTTAGTCCTTGCAATGGCCAATCTGTAAATACTACACAGGGACCTCCTACTTGCATTTGAGGTGTAATTTGAAATTAGAGTGTTTATGCTGTGGATCTTGTGCTCCACTCTAGATTTGGTGCCAAATTCTAGCAATTTATTCTTGTAATGTAATTGATTAATATTAGCCAACTAAGTTGCAACTTGTACTGAAACATGTTTGGGAAGTGTTTACAAATGGATTGTGGATCGTAACAGATAGAAATGAGTTATGGAAGAGTGGGTAGTACTTGTGGGTTTCTCGAAATGTTGAAAAGTGGCTTGAGTGTTAATAAATAGTTTATAACCATGAGCCAACATTGGCTTGGTATTGTAGCACCTATAGGGAGGAGAGGAGGACAAATTCAAAAGAATGGTTGTCAGTAATGCAAAAATATAGGACACTAATGTTTAGCTGCCTAAACATTAAAAAGTCATTACTTTAATATTTTTAATAATATTCACGTGCTTCTTTGGGTGTGATCGATGTCCAACATTGTCATGTGAACCTCTACGCTTGGCTTTTTTTGAGATGATTTTTAGATGTTTCCTTGATATTTCTATCGTATTTGTAAAAAGAAGTAGAAAATGTTTGCTGGTATTCCATCGTATGCACAAAAAGAAGAGGAAAATGCAGTACTATTTCTTATATGAGGGGATTCAGCTGAATTTCATCTTATGGGGTGTTTGAGCCCCCCATTCTTTTTGAAAAATATATTTTGTAATAGTAGATTGATTTAGAATGTGCGGTTAAAAAAAAGGAAATGTTTTTGGTTTATGGGTAATATTATTTTAAAAGAAGAGAGAAATATATTTTGAAAAAAAATGGGAATCAAACAAACTTTTAATCTATGTTGAAAAGCAAGATATTTCAAAATGTACTGGAGTGGTCATTCAGCTATATTTAATCTGGTGAATTAAACTTAAAAAAAAAACAATCTTAATTCAGAGCATCAAATATTTTCTTTTTCTCAAGTGTTATCCAATAAGATTTCGAAATTGAAAATGCGACCTTTTTTTCCTTTGTCTTCCTCAAATTCTAGCTCATGATTTGAGCAGGATCAATATTCTCGAATAAGACAGTCCTTCACCTGCTTGTATTGGAATCTTATTTTCTTCCCAGTGCAGTTCTTGTTGTTCAAGTTTGTTTAAGATTATCTTACATTCAGTAAGCATGGCAATTTCATTCCTCAATTTGTTCACATCAGCATCTTACTTTGATTTTGTGCTCCATTTCTAAATGGTGGTCCCCTTGCCATATTATGAGAATGAGATAAATTATGCAGGTCATCATGTTGAGAATGATTAAAAGAGGTATGCAAATCTAGGACAAATAAAGTGTAAAATATTGCAAGTTGTTAGGCTCAGAAAATATCTGAAGTTTGAAGTGTTCCAAATGGCGAGTCTGCATTGCTATATATTGCGGGTTTACATTATTTTTTTATTTATTACTTATGCAGTAGTTGTATTCTTGGCTTTTCATTGACGTTGCCTTTATTTCTTTGGAATTCAGTCCTTGGAATGAACCTCCATATGATTGTGCAGCGGAGAAGACTGCTTTGGGAGGGCTATCACTTGATGGGTTTTTGTCATTGGTATGTATATCATGGATTCAATCATTTACTATTGCAGGTTCTTTTTGTAGACACTCCCTCAATGCAACAATAATATATGTTAACGTAATTGCTGGTGATTTATTGCAAGTTCGAAAAATGTATGAATAGATTTGTTGACGATTGTCAGTTTTCGTCATTTAGACGTTTAGAAAAGCAAATGTCTCTATAAATTAGGAGAAACAACCTTTCCTTATTTCTGGAAAGGATAAGTTACATGACTCTCTGAAGTTTACTCCAGGTTTTAATCCAACTCATGAGGTTCTGAAAAAGATGACACCCATGATGTAAATAGTTAACTTAAGCGAGCCTAATTTATTAATTGCTGATCTTTTGGGAAAAATGTCTTACAAAAATAAACTGCAGGCTTTCCATTCCAACTAACTAGCCTCCCGCCAATACTTAGAAAGGCTCAGTCAGGTGTCGAGGTGATTTAATTCTGAGCGGCATAAGCCTCAAGACTACCAATAAAATGTCAAACGAAGCTAAAAGTCGAGAGAAATTGAGAGGATTTTCTGAAATTTCTATTTCTGTTCACAACTGTTTTTCTCATCTATATATGTATGTACAGTCTTTGATTTTACAAGGTAACTATTACAATCCCTAAAAATCAGCAGCTATTTTAACTGAAAAATAATTGCTAAATATAAAGATAATTTCCCTGATTATATATGTTAACATTCCCCTTAAATTGATGCTGGGAGGTCAATCAGCAACAATTTGCCAACATGGAATTGATGTCGTTGTTGAGTCATTGCTTTGGTGAAGACGTGTCACTTGGAGATTAGAAGAAATGTAAGGAAGAGATATTACCCTATCTTCCAAAATGTCACGAATAAAGTGACAATCAACCTCAATGTGCTTGTTGCATTCATAAAAGACGGGATTGTTTGCAATCTGAATAGCACTAATGTTATCCACATGAAGAGTAGGATTAGTATGTAGAAACCCAAGTTCCTCCACGAGACCACATAACCAAATAATTTCAGAATAAGCCGTAGATATGACAACGATACTCAGCCTTAGTAGAGGATTTAGAAGCAAGATTTTGTTTCTTACATTTTCAAGAAATTAACGCACCACCTTAAAACATATACATCTCGTAGTAGATCGACGAGCATTCGGACACATAACTCAATTAACATCACTATAGGCAACAAGCTAAAGAGATGAGCTCGTAGGAAAAAAATAATCCACGATGAGGTGATCCGCGAAGATATCGGACAATGAGGTGAACTGCAGCAAGATGAAGACGTCGAGGTGAAGCCATAAACTGGCTAACCTAATGAACGGCATGAGATATCCAGGCGAGTAGTGGTTAAGTAGATAAGACTCCCAATTAGGTGTCAATAGAGTGATCATCTAGAAAGTCCCCTTCACCTTTTTAGTATTTTACATTGATCTCCATAGGAGTATCTACTGAAGAAGTAACCTATATTCTAGCTAATGCGATAAAATTTTGAATAGACTTATGCTGGTTCAAGAAAATACCATTAGCCTAATGATGAATTTTTCCAGACCCGATGATGAATGTGAGCTGGCCTAGATCTTTAATATGGAAAGGGGCATGCAACAACTTTTGAAGCTTAGTAATCAAACTACAGTCAGTACCAGTAATAATGATATCATTTACGTGAACCAAAAGAACTATACCCGCTACAGACTTGTGGAAGAAGAGAAGAATCATTCCGACTCTGTGTAAAGCTGAAGGTGAGGAGTGTGCTTTGATACTTCTCAAACCAAGCCCGAGAAGCCTGCTTGAGCCCATACAAAGAACGTCGTAACTTCAGACATCATGGAGAGTAGTCATACCAGAAGGAAGCTTCAAATAGATCTCTTCGTGGAGATCGTTATGAAGGCGTTCTTCACATCCATCTGATGTAGTCGCCATGACTAAGTCGGCAATAGCTAAGATTGTACGAATTGTGGTCATTTTGGCAACAGGAGCAAACGTCTCCTCATAGTCACCCCGTATTCCTGTCTGTTACCCAGGGCAACTAGGCGAGCTTTGTGTCAATCCAAAAAACAATCAAAACGAAGTTTCACATAAAGACACCCATTTATTCCCAATAGGGTTGATTGTAATGGGACAAGGAACAATGTCCCAAGTGTGATTCTCCTCGAGTGCCTGAAGTTTTGCTTGTATTGTATTTTGCCAACACTTATGTTTTATGGCCTTTTCGTAGTAAGATTGAATGAAAAGAGGATAAAGTAGTGACAAGAAAGATAGGGGATGAGAAATCATACCTACCAAAGGGTTGAGAAGGACATGTAGACTTGTGAAAAGTGGTGGAAACTGTAGCAGGATCGGGCGTGAAGTCGAGATCTTGAGGGACACAGAGGAAGTGGAACCAGACTCATGATGCGACGTCGTTCATACACAAGACCAAGTTTAAACCTTTCCAAAACTGTCGGGAAACCAGAAAAGCTAGGCAGAAGAGATAAAGATATAGGCGGCAGCTAAACATAAGATGGAAAAAAATATTGGTTTTCAAGAAAGATCACATTCTTATAAATACGGATACGTTGAGCATGAGGGTTATAACAAACATAGCTTTTTTAAGAGAGCATAACCAAGAAAAACACATTTAACCGACTGAGTAGTAAGTTTATGTCGTTCATGAGTCGGGAGATGCACAAAACGAACACAACCAAATGTACGAAGATCAGAATATGAAGTTGAATGACCAAACAACTTAAAGAAAGGAGAAACATGAGGGTTATAAGTTATAAAAAACATAGCTTTTTCAAGAGAATATGAAGGTGAATGACCAAACAACTTAAAGAAAGTAGAAACATGATTTAACGTAGGAGTGGGTAAACAATGGATTAAATTAACAGAAGTAGGAAGTGCTTCACGCTAAAATCGAGGAGGGACAGATGATTCAAGTAAAAAAGTTCTTACTACATCAAGAAGATGACAATTTTCTCTCAGCAACACTATTTTGCTGCAGCGTCAAAGGACAAGGACGGTGATAGATGATACATTTGCTTTGGAAAAGTCCCGAAACTCGTTAGACATACATTCTACTCTTGAATCAGATCGCAAGATCTTGATGTTGGTAGAGAACTAAGTCTCAAGAAAGGCAAGAAAGCGCCAAAAGACAAAAACATCGGCCTTAAACCGTTAAAAGTAAGCTGACTAAAGTCATCAATGAGCGTAACAAAGTACTTATAGCGTACGTAAGAGATAATAGGTGAAATCCCCTAAACATCACTATGAATAATATCAAAACATATTGAGGCAAGAGAGATGGAGAAGGTAGAACTTTCCTTTTGCCAATTTTGCATTATGTGCAATCAAAAGAAAAATCAAGGTAAGAACATGCTTTATTTCTTAATAAATTGTTATTAAATAAAGTAGGAAGTACATCTGAGTTTGGGTGGTCTAGACGTTTGTGCCACAACTTATTTCCATGATTAACGGCATTACATGCAAAGGAAAGAAAGGGAGAACTAGGGAGAATTGGGGAAGGAGAGAGACGCAAAGGAAAGTCATTCCACTTTAAGCCCCCCTTCGCTATCATCTTCCCGAACACTAGATCCTGCACAACATAACTAGAACGAAAGAAATGGACATCACAATTATTATCAACTAGTTGACCGGCGGAAGTAAATTTGCAGAGAGGTAAGGAGACAGAACCATCAGTTAAGGAAGAGGAAAGATCACAAACAGTGCTGATCAGCAGTGTGAATTTTTAGATTGTTATCATACTTTCTGATAATGGAAAGAGGAATAATAGTTGTTAGAGGCTCCGGAGTCAAAGAACCGTGGCATAGAAGAAACTATATGAGTACCCGAGAGTCCAAAAGTAGAAAAAGCAGAATTGATCATCTGTTGTACTATTTCAGGAGTGGGTGTGGTAGGATTTGCGAAGGAAGCAGAAGCAGGATTAGGAACAACTTGAGAGGCAAAAGGCAATGTAGCAGAGCTAGAGGCATCGATGGAAGTATGATATGCGGTCTATGCTTCATTTCACGGCTAATGGGACAAACAGAGATGTGATGACCTTGTTTCTTGCAAGTTTCAGTGTTTCTGGGGACAATCCCGAGCAATATGACCAAATGCTTTATAGCTATAGTACTGGACAACACGCATGTTTCTGGGGACAATCCCTTGTGCTGCATAAGCTACAGTAATAGGAGTATTGATAATAGCCCTATGTTCCATGGCTGACTGAGTTATAATACGTTGCTTCTCAAGAAACCCAAACAAGCATCCAGAGATGGTACAAGATAACGATTCATTGATTAGAACGTGCAACCTGAAAGTCAGGACGTAGCTTCATCAAGAATTGATCACTATTGCTTGTGTCATGCACTGTTTGAACAACGGATAGAGCCGCGGCTGGAACATTAGCATAACCAATGTTGGAATACTTAATCGAAAGATTTTGAAAACCTGAAAAACATTCCTCAATGGAGAGATTTCCGTGTAAAAATAATTTCATATTCCAATTGAAATCGACGAACAATTTTGCCCTGTTTGAAAACCTTGCTAAGATAATCCCACATATCTGCAGCAGTTTTATAAGGCCTCAGATTGAGAACAAGATGAGGCTCAATTGAACTAAGAATCTAGGTCATAACCCAAGAGCATCCTTGATTTCCTACTTGGATAAGGCATCTATATATGTAGGGGCGGAATCACTCCTATCAAGATGACCTCACAACTCTTTTCCCTCGACAAATAATTGAAATTGAAACTCCCAAATTGTGTAATTTTTACCATTATAATGAATTTGAAATGAGTCCAATTTATCCGATGACATGATGGAATAAATATTATGACTGCAATAACAGTAATAAAAGACTACAATAAAGAGGAGCCCGGACCAAAAAACAACTAAAAAACCGACACCTAAAGCAAACCCAGCCAAACAGAGGAAGTCGAACCGAGACCAACAAGAAACCCCTGAAATCCAAAAAAAGGCCATAACTCGATCTGACCTCCAAACGAGATGAGCTTAGATCGTCGACAATAGAGCGCAACCAAGAATTGCGGGAGAATCTGCCGACTAGTGACCCTGGAACCAAAAAGAAATGTCTACAACCGGAAGAGACAGCAACAGATAGCGCCGACAACCGAAATCCACATAGCTACCAAGAAACGGCAACAAACGGTGCCGATAACCGGAAGAGACAAGTCTGAGCGAGAAAAAAATTGCACATGTAGAGAATTAGATTTCTTTCTCTTATACCATACCATGTCAAATGAAGCCAAAAGTCGAGAAAAGTTTAGAGGATTTTCTGAAATTTGTCTGTTCGCATCCGTTTTCTCATCTATATATGTATATACAATCTTTGATTTTACAAGAAAACTATATATTATACAATCCCTAAAAATCAGCAACTATTTTAACTGAAAGATAATTGCTAAATATAAAGATAATTTCCCTAATTATACATGTTAACATGAAATAATTCTAAAGAATAAAAAAATATATAAAAGTATGCTCATGATAAACCGTAAACAATTTTTTTTGTTTAAAAAATCCATAACAAAATTAAAATCCAATTTGCAAACAACATATAAAGTAGATCAATAAAATAATAATTAATAGGTTCTGAAATTAGTAATCATGTAACAAGGTTATAATCCATTGCTAGAAGAACAATTTAGAAATCTCCTATATTATCACTACTAATAAAATATTTAAGGGAATCATGAACATATTCCTAGTCACTATAAGTTTCTTTTTATTCTTTGTCATCGCCCTCCACTTGCAATGTTGTATTCTTCTTTTCATTTTCCTTCCATTAATTGGAAAAAAATAAAAGAGCCAGCAAAACACTCAAGGTGTGGGATTCGATGCATAAGCCTCAAATAGACATGTTAAACAATGCCTCATTCCGTTGACATACTCAAATTGGCGTTAGACGCATGCAAATTGACTTCACCATTTTTTTTTTTTTTTTTGGTTGGGGGGCTTGGGGCATTTATTCTTGGGCCAAATACTTAGTGTGTACACACACACACACACACACCCCAC
>CAIGRL010307801.1:0-11968 GCA_903798325.1 Fraxinus xanthoxyloides
TTCTCAAAAAAAATAAAAATAAATAAATAAATATTGGTTATACTCATTGTTTTTCCACCGTTCAAATCTAGTAGTAGCTTATTGTTGAAAATTTTTGCCCTCCATACCATTAAATCCTGACTTCCTCGAGTAAATGTATCATATGAACAAATTAAATAATCAATGGAATATTAGAACTTTCTTTTACTTCTTTAGTACCATGATACTATACAATTTAACTTACCCAAACACATTATTACAAATTAAAAATGAAATTATTTTCATATGTTCACTCATATCTATCTTATTTTCAACAAAAATATTCGTCTTCACGTGTACAACAGGAAACCAATGTCCCACCAAACCGCAAAACCGATGGAATAAATTCTTGCCAACTCAGAAATAAATCCCACATGGCAAACAACAAAATCTCAGACTCTTGGGCCCCACTTTCCCGAGTTAGCTCATATGCACGTGTCATATTCTCATTGAACATAAACCCTCGACTTTTTGTGCGACCTGCTGAGCTTCTCTGATAGGGCTACCATTATCTGCCACGTCGCATCACCTTCGACCATTGGGTCGTTGAAAAGTAGGGCTTTTCTAACATCTGGCTCCCACAAATTTCTCTGAATGGAAGTGAGGTTGGTGGCTGCCACGTCTCCAATTATATCCCCCAGTCTTGCAACGTCCTTCTCCGCCACCGTGAGAGATATCTCCGCCCATGGCACGGCGGAGGGAAAGGGTAACCGGATGCCATCCGCTATGATTACCGGCACACATCCTAACACAATCGATTCAACTATTCTGGGACTCCATGGGGCCCAACCCAATGGACATAAACAAAACGTTGATCTTAAAATCTCTGACTGGTAACCGGCGAATCTCTGCCTTTGTAAGTAAAACCTCCGGTCATTACCATACTTCCGCCATATCTCCGTCCTCACCCGCCTGAGAAGAAAAAATCAAGTCAGGGTTAGACTCGTCATTTCAGATGCCAACATCAAAGAAAAGGATTGGTTCGAGTAAAATATTCTTACTTGCTGTAAAAACGACCACTAACATTCTTGGGATGAAGTTCCATTTTACCCCTGAAGAATGCCAAAATGTCACGCCGGCCGTTCAACGGCGATTTTTTCAGGGTGGTTTGTACACTTTCTGGCGACACATACGGCGGAATCACCACATTTTCCACTTCTAGACATGGGTGTTTATACTTCACCCCAAATGTTTGCAATATTATTGAATTCTTCAAAAATTCCGGCACCCCATCTGCCACGGCCACATCCTCCTGCAAATAACATCAAAACTTCATTAATAATTAAAAAACAAAAAAAACTTGCCTTTTGCGGTATTTATAATCAACTTTTTTGCATACCAAGGTGTGAAAGCAAGAACCAAAATCATGGGACGCAACGAAAACATGATCAGAACCACGGCTTTGATTCCAAAAGGGAAATTCAGAGGAAATGAGTTGAATAGCAGAAGAAATTAGAGAACGGGCATGGCCAATTGCAGGGAAACCATTAACAGTGCTGAAATTGCATGATACATAAACAGGGACAAAGAAAAAATCAGCTTCCCATGGGTCTAATGTCCGAATATCGTTGTTGTTCATCAAGATTTTATGAATTGCCACCTCTGACGCAAACAAATGGCTGCTGCAACGCTCGTTCGATAGCCAGTCAGTGTTGTATTTCGATGGTAAATCATAAACATATACCTTCATCCCATTCAATGTATCTGAAAGAATATCAAGAAAGAAGTTAGCAAAAAGACAAGCTTCATCTGAATGCTGGTTTGAGCTTAATGGACTGGGGATTTTTACCGTTAAACTTCGTACCTTGGGGATTATGTGTGTGTTGGAGAAGGGACAAGTCTTCAGCAAGAGCTCGAGAGGGTTTGGTTTTAGAAACGGTATTTCTTGAAATTGAATTGTTAGGTTTATTGTGGGTAATTAGAAAAGAGCTAAAGAAGTAAAAGGAAAAAGATAACCAGAGAATCCATTTGAAATATCTGCTGCAAAAATTACTCTTATCTGCATTTCTGTAATGTCTTGTATTATTTTGCAGAAGCCTCATTCTCAAATAGAACCCTTTAGTGTTCATCCCTTCCTCCCTGTTTCTATTAAAAACTCTCAAGAGATCGGAGAGAGAGAGGAATGGAGAAGTGGTTGAGATGGGGTTCTCTGTATTTGGTTAGAAGGTGTAGTAGAGATTAAGGAAGAAGATGTTGTGATGAGAGATTGGTTATTTGTTGGTATGTTGTTTTTGCTTAAAGAATAATAAAGAAGCAATGAATACAAATTGAAACCTTGATCTGCTAAGCAATTATGTATGTACTCATTGTTCTGTGCGTTTGTCGTATACTTTGTGTGTGTCTATATATGATATACGAAGATGGGTGGGGGTCTGGCTTGGGGTTTAATCGTTTAAAGGGGTGGGGTGGGGTGAGGTGAGTCTATAGAACGAGCTGATCGTCAGCTGATTTAGTAAGCAGACGTGCGGCTCGTCTCATCCACGAGCTCGCCGCTTTAATGGTGAAAGTTGAGTCGACTCACTATGATTTTTTTTTTTCATTGAAATCGCATATTTCTCTCAGTTTGGTTCGCAAGGTCAAATCGTTGCTCGGCTCGTTAGTAGGATGAGTTAAGACGACGAGCAATTCGCCCCCACGTTAACACCTAGTGAGTTTATGATGAGAGAATTGATGCTTCATTCTTTTTGTCATATTTTTAGAATAATCAATTTTTCTAATTATGCCTTACCTAACTTTTATTGAAAGGATTTGTTGTCTTGAAAAACTTTATTAACTTTGGGTACCTACCTCTTTATTCTTGTCAAACATTATTTGATAAATTGTCGCTTTAGAAATTTTAAACAAGCTTTTCGATTATTGCAATAGAATACAAATATTCACTGAATTATGATTTATATTATTTGTTATAACGCATATAATATTATAATAAAAGGTTAAAAGTTTTAAATTTCATTTTTCTACGTCTTATTTTGATTATCCTTGGCATAAAGGATCGAAAATGACAAAAAAAAAAGAAAAAAAAAGGAAAAAGGAAAAAGTCATACGTTTAATGGAGCAGGACGAGGCATGGCAATTAAACACGTACCAGAATTAACTATCAAATGGAAAGGCTCACTAGGATAAGTATAGCTTTAAAGATTATAGTGGAACTTCCTTTTCCTTTCAAGTTAAGGAATCACGACTGAAAGCCCACATAAAGACGATATTAAACTTAAGATACAAAATAATCACAACTCGACGGAAAGTAAACTTGAAAGAATTAAAAGATTGAATACAAGGAATTTTCTGGCCGAAGTCCCAAAGGTTCGGTACTCACTTTTAACGACTAATCCCCTGTTGAACATCCTCTAAATTGGATATATGCTTGGTTGTACTAGATATCCCAAAAATGGCAACAAAGATTACAAGAGTTTTTCCGACAAGAGAAAAGTACACAACATTTATATCTTACATAATAAAACAGTAGATCTATGAACAATCACCTAAGAAACTTCATAAAAGCCCTCTAAAATTACAACTATTAGAATCCTCTCATTCTCACAGTATTCTTTCAGAATATTACAAGTATCAGAGGTTAAAAAACCATATCTCAGTCTCGAATGAGAAGTTCAAGTGAGAAGAACCATAGATTGAAATCCTAGGGAGATATTTTGTTTTTTAAAGAACTCAATAGCCTGAAATAGTGAAATGCCAAGAGAAACGGCACTCCTCATGAAGTCTAGATCCATTCAGAAGCCAGATGAAGTACCATGATGAAGACACATGCCACAATCTAGTAAAATGCCCCAACTAGAAGAGTCGCGTTTTAGTAATGCGACTTTCACCAAATTTTGGAAGCACACATAATAGGTCACCAATTCGAGCTTCAATAATCTCCACATTGCTCCAGATATTTGGGATTATAAGCGCAGCTAAGAGCAATATTAACAATTTCATCTTCTTTAAGTACCTGTACATGCATTACAAAGTATGAATAGATAATAATTTCAAACAATTTTGTATTATTTTTGTTCCCATTGGATAACAACTTTTACCAATTTTTAGAATTCCCTTTGAAATAATGTATTTAATAAAATGATATTTAATGTTTATGTGTTTAGTCATATCATGAAACATAGATTTTTCGAAAAATGTATAGCATTTTGATTATCAGAGAGTAAGATTGTATTTTCTTCAACAAAACCTAGTTCATTTAACAACACACTTAGCCAAATGCCTTGTTTACATGCATTATAAGCAGCAATATATTCTGCTTCAGTGGAGGACAAAGCCACAACTTCATGAAGTTGAGATTTCAAACTAATTACAATGCCACACAAAGTAAAGAAATATGTTGAAGTTAATTTTCAATTATATCTATCTCTAACAAAATGAGAATCGATAAAACCCTTTATAGTGACCTCCCTTTATTCATTTTGAACACAAGACCAAAATCAGAAGTGTCTTTCAAATATCTTAGAAGCCATTTTAAAGCATCCCAATATTCTTCTCCAAGACTACTCATAAATCTACTAAGTATGCTAATGCTATGAGCAATGTCAAGTACATTACATACTAGCAAATTCAAGCACCTTAGCATAAAGAAATTTAGACATTCTATCAAAATCCTCATCAGTTTTGGGACAGAATTCGGATGGAATCTTAAAATGATTAGCAAGGCAAAGTTATAGGTTTACAATCAAACATGTTAAAAATTTTCATAATTTTAATCGCATGGTCATGTTGATTCAGAAATAAGACATCTTTTTCTTTATTTCTTAAGATCTACACACTAAGGATCTTTTTGGCAAAATCAAGATCTTTTATTTCAAACTCAGATTTCAGTTTTTGTTTGATATCCTCAATTTCAGATTTATTATAGCAGGCAAGTAGCATGTCATCAACATAAAACGCTAGATACAAAGAGTTTTTTTTTTTTTTTAACCTTTACAGTAGAGACAAGTATCATAGTTGTTTCTTTGAAATCCAAGTCTTAGAACAAAAGTGTCAAACCTTGCACTACTGTCTTGGAGCTTATTTTAAATCATACAGTAAATTCTTTAGCAAACAAACAACATTTTCAAATCTATTTTTATAAAACCAACAAGTTGTCTCATGTAGATTTTCTTATTTAAATCACCATAGAGAAAAAATAGCTTTAACATCTAATTAATCAAGTTCTCGTTTAAATTGAGCAACAAGAGCAAGAATCCATCTGATGGTAGTATATTTAACTACATGAAAGAAGATTTCAGTAGTGAAAACCCTTTAACAATAAGTCTAGCTTCGTATCTAACACTTTTAATTCCCCATTCCCATTCTTTTATTTTGTAAATCCGCTTACAATCAATCAGTTTATAGTCTTTAGGCCTGCCAACTAATTCCTAAGTTTTATTTTTAAGGAATGAAGACATTTAATCTTCCATGTCAGCTTTTCATTTTTTAGCATCTTATACTCATCGGGGGAGAGAGTTGCAGGATTAGATTGGTCATCAAGTTCAGCAGCTTGATTATTTTCAATTTTAGTTAAGGGGACAATTTCACCAAGGGCAGGTTCCTCAATTGCAGGTTCACGAGCATCTCTCTCAATACGAGGAGTCTTCGCCTCAATTTGAACATCTTCTATAGTCAAGTCATCTTTCTTTTCTTCCAAGCAAGGCATAATAGATTCATTACAGATGACATCTATAACCTGTTTGGTACGGCTTAAAATCCAATTAAAATTGAAAATATGGCCGTTATTGGGTCCCACCTGTCTAATAAAAATCAACAATAACGGCTATATTTTCAATTTTAATCTCTACCAAATACCCTTGTAGTCTTGTTATAACATTCTAGCCTTTTTCACTTTTTACACACAAACTGTAGCATTTAACATTTTTCACATAACCTAAGAAAACACATTTAAGTGATCTAGTTTCCAACTTACTAATATTTTGATAAGCATATACAGTACAACCAAATGTTTTCATGTAAGAGTGATCAACAAAATTTTTAGACCAAACAGATTTAGGGACATCAAAAATTTAGAGCACTTGTAGTGGTTTTATTAACAAGACATGTAACTATTTTCACAACTTTACCTCAAAACAGTTTAGGCAAACTAGAGCTCAAAATCATGCATCTAACCTTATTATAAAGTCATGTTCATTCTTTTAGCAATTCCATTTTATTGGGATGTATATTCTAAGTTCTATGCCTTATAATACTATGCAATTTACAGAAATTATCAAACTCATAATTGCAAAATTCTAGGACATTATTAGTCCTCAAAAATTAAATTTTCAAATCAATTTAATTTTCAATCTAGGTTTTCCATTCTTTGAAAACAATGAAGGTTTCATCTTTAATTTTTAATAAAAGCACCCAGTTTTTTCTTGAAAAATTGTCAAAGATAAGAAAATAATATTTAAAATGAGATAGAGTAGTCTCCGATTTAAGACCCCATAAATCATCATGCAAGTATTCAAGAATCTATTTAGATTTGTGAGTTCCATTAGGAAAATGTAATTTGACTTGTTTACTGTTTAAATATTGTTCACAATCGGAGAAATCACCAATATTTACTTTTCCGAATACTCCTTTGTTTGGTAAAGATTTCAGACTTCTCTTGCCAATGTTGTCAAGTGTTTCATGCCATAACCTTGCAAGAATAAAATTTTCATTTAAAACAGCTACAGTCAAACCAAGTAAGGGTTTTGCTTTAAGAAAATAGAGACCACATCTCTTAGGGGGTATTGATGATTAGATCATTGTCACTAAGAATCTTAATGTGTCGTTGATCCAATTTTATGACAAATTTCATGTTATCTAACATGCATAGAGGCACAAGATTCTTCTTTAAATCTGGAAAAGATCTAGTTCCTTTCAAAAATAGAACATTACCATTATCCAGTAACAATTTTATAGTTCTTATTCCTCTAACTTTATAGATCATGTTATTACCCATATAACTTGCCTACTAGCAGTTTTTTCAAAATCAAGAAAATAGTTTTATTTGGGCACATATGAAAAGAACGGCATGAATCAAGTATCCATTCATCATTCAGATTTTTTCCATATTAAAAAGGACCAACCTATCTTCAAGCTTATCTTTATTATAGACTAAGACAACATTCTCATCATCAAATTTCTTTTATTTCAATTTATTTTTCTTCTTATAACAATCTTTAATGATATGACCAAATTTTCCACAGTAAAAACATTTCTTACCTTTTGCCTTATTTTTAGATTTATTCTTATCACTTTGTCTATTCTTATCTTCATTAAAGGTCTTAGAGTTATAATTAGATTTACCAAAAGTCTTCCCTTTAGCTAACAAATTATCTCCTTATGACTCTCTTTAGACTCAAATTTCATCTCTAGAACTTTGTTTCTAAGGACATCTATGATTATATCAGTAGTGAGTTATTCCTTACCATATTAATGAGCAACCTTGATGTCTCTATATGTGTCACTAATCGAGTTAGACATGATTTCAGCCATATGATATTTTGAAAGTTTTTCATCACAATTGGCTAAGTCTTTGGTAAGTTTTGTAAATATGTTCAAGTTTTCATCCAAATCAACTGAAAGATCCATTTTAAAAGAAAATAATTTCTTTAACATATAATATTTATTTGGAGTAGTTTTAGTCACATATTTAGCATGAAATTCAATCCATAGTTCAGAAGCAGATTTTGTTTCACCAATAGTTCTTATCACATTTTCACATAAGTACAAGAAAATAGTACTCCAAGCAACTTTTCCAAGTTCAGTTTTTCTTTGCAGGAAGTAAGTCAACAGGTCAACTATCGTCTAATGCACCAACACACCTCATTTGCATAAGAATGACCTTCATTTTTTGGCTCCACATATTGAAACCACATTTTCCATCAGATTGATTAACTTCAAATTTAGCAGAAGCCATATTATAAACAAGTATGACTCAAAGGTTGAAGACAATTTTCACAAATTTGCAAAGAATAACAAGAATACAGATTGATGTCAATCACAAATCACATTAATATATTTAGTAAAACAAGATTTTACAAATTTAGCAATTTTTAATCTCAATCAAGGAACATGTAAGGCAAAACCACACAAACAAATATTACAACTCTATGTTTCAGAGATTTCTCCTTCAAGATCCTCTAGATACTCGCCCGCACTGGATTTATCTCAGATTCTTAAAGCCTCATAAGAGCCTTTGGACAAACACTAACTTTCGAGAGATTATAGTGTATGGTAAATCAAGGGAAAAATCAAGAAATCCTAATTTCTGAAAATAAACTTTACAAAAATTAAAGATGTCACACAATGAGTTTATAAAAATTCGGTATCTTTCAGTTTTGCTTAATAGCAGTTCAAAAAATTTCTCGATCTACAACATATCAACCACTTTCTTTAAAATTCAGGTATCTTGTCCCCAGTTCTTGCTCTAATACCACTGAAAGGCCTAGATAACACGATGTTAAACTCAAGATACAAAATAATCACAGCTAGACAAAAAGTAAACTTGTAAAAATTAAAAGATTGAACGCAATGAATTTTTCGGCTAAGGCCCCAAAAGTTGTGCTACAACTTCTAACGCTTAATTTCCTATTGAGCATCCAATAAATTAGATATATGCTCGGTTGCACTAGATAGTCTAAAAATGGCAAAAAAGATTACAAGAGTTCTTTCAACACAAGAAAAGTACATAACACTTATCTCTTAAACAATAAAACTGCATATCTACAAAAAATAACCCAAGAAACTTCATACAAGCCCTTTGAGAATACAACTATAAGAATCCTCTTATTCTTAGTATTCACTCAAAATATAGCAAGCATTAAAGGCTAATAAGCCAGATCTCAGACTCGAATGAAAAGTTCAAGTGAGAAGAAAACCATAGATTGAAACACTAGCACCAATGGAGATATTTAATCTCTCAAAGAACTCAATAACTAGAAGTAGTGAAGTGCCAAGTGAAACGTCACCTCTCATAAAGTCTATATCCATTCAAAAGCCAGATGAAGGGCCATGATGAAGACACACGTCACAATCCAGTGAAAACGCCCCAACTAGAAGATTTGTGTTTTAGTAATGCGACTTTCACCAAAATTTGGGAGTACATAATAGGTCACCAGTTCGAGCCTCAACAATATAACATATAGATTTGTTTTATAAATTTTAAGAAAAGCCATAGTGACTCTCCTGAACAAAGTGTGAACATAGTCTCTTATGGTATAAATGATGAGTTTTACAAGAAATTGAATTATTCTACCCTATCGGTTAACCTTTTAGATCGAACTTCAATTTTTTATAACTGGTATCAGAGTTAGACTACAAAGTTAATCATGTGAATTCACAAGATAGATCTCCAGTTGCAGTTGAACAAAGCCGGTTGGCCCTTAAGTTTGATCGTGATTGCTAGAAAAATTTATGGTTGGACTCCAATGGTTGTTGGTTGTGCCTACGCAAGGTATTGGCCCCAACACAGTAGAAGAATTGTGCCTTGATATAGCACATATTCCTTCTTGATTTGAGGAAGACAATTGTAATAATCGGTACTTCAATCGGAATTGGTTTTTTGGTATCTGCGAACAAAGTCTAAAATCCACTAGACAAGGGATAAATGATGAATTTATAATGGATTGAGCTATTCCACATATGAATTAACCTTTTCGGATGATATTTCAATTCGATTAAAAAAAATCTATTATTTCCAAAGTGTGGAATATTCAATATTCCTTGTCAATGTTTAACTGATATTTGTGTTAAATAATTATGACTCATTATTTAGCTCCTGTATGTTGTAGATTAAAATTAGATTTTAGTAGATTTTGATAAAAAAAAAGAATGATGGAATGTGTATATATATATATATATATATATATACTCGTGAATTTATTAAAATATGTAGTTAAAATGAAGTTTGATTATTTATAAATTTAACCAAGCGGAGCATTAACGATTAACATTAATTTTGTAGGTCAAGTCACTAAAAAGACAAATATCACTATATTGAAATATGTAATTAAAATGAAGTCTCATTATTTATAGATAATTTATAAATTTAACCAAACGGGCAATTAACCTTACTTTTGTAGGTCAAGTCTCTAAAATGATAAATATCACTTGCAATGAGAATGCATGCTTGTTCACCTTCTTTGTATATCTCTAGTTGGTCAGTGATCGCTCTTCTTTTCCGTCTCTTTTTTTCATAAGCCGTTGGGGTTTTTTTTACTCCAATTATGTTGGACTTTTGAAAAAATATTTTTCCCTTCTTTTCACGCGTTTTTATTGGAAAAAAAATGGTTTCCTTTATTCCACATGATTTTTCGATTTTGTTTTCATTGTTGTGGTATTTATAGGATTTGGCACATACCCCTATAAATACTACTCTTTTCAGAAGTTTTGTATTGCTGAAATATATAATAATTGTATAGGCATAATTATTGTATTTGTTTTCTTCATATTAGCCAATTGAATAAAATACTTGGTTCCTTTACTAATTAATTCTTTGTCATTTGTCTTGTTGTTTATGTATAATCATATACTTCATATCTTGTCATATATATTACATTGATCCGTATTATTTCTCAACAAGTGGTATCGAGCTATTGGTTGTGATTTGTTCAATGTTTTTGTTATTAATGATAGTAATGAAGTATGATATTCCTTTCTTGAATTGCAATATAAAATTCTTGTTGTGGGAAGTGAAGATACGAGTTGTACTTGAGCAGATGGATTTAGATGATGCGTTATTAGGATTTGACAAAATGTTTACAACTTGGAGACGGAGGAGAAACAACTAAAGAATCGAAAAGCACTTTCACAGATCTATCTTCATCTCTCTAACAATTTTCTTCAGGACATTTTGAACGAGAAAACGACAGATGCGTTGTGGTTGAAGTTGGAGAAATTGTGTATGACTAAAAGTTTGACAAACAAATTGCATCTAAAGCAAATATTTTATTTTCATCTGACTGTATTCAAGGAGATCGTTGTTGATTTGGAGACTTTAGAGGTAAAGTATGATGAAGAAGATTTTGCCTTATTCTTTTTGTGTTTGTTGCCCTCTTCGTTTAGAGACATGATCTTGTATAGTCGTGATATTCTCACCATTGAAGATGCATATGATGCCTTATTTTTAAAAGAGAAGATGAAGTATCTGGTTGGATCTGAGGCTTAAAATGGAGAAGGCCTCGTTGTTCATGGTGATCAGAGAAAGGGTAAGTTGATGTCAAATTTCAATAATCAAGTTTGTTATTATTGGAAGAAGAAATGACACATTAAATTGGATTGAAATAAATTGAAGAACAAAATTAATTTGACTGCAAATCATTGTAAGCAATCAAATACTTCATAAGAGATCAACATAGTTGTGAACTACTTGAGTGATGTAGATGTTTTGACAATTTCTAACATGGAAATCCAAATCTGACGAGGAGCGAATTTTGGCTACAACTTGTACGTTCCATATGTATCTCAATTGGGATTTGTTTGAAACATATAAAATGGTGATGTAAGATGTCATTGTCATGAGTAACAATGAACCTTGTGTGACAAACAACTTTTTCGGGTAGCTAGTATTGGTAGAGTCAGATTGAAATCGATGGATGAAACATGTATAACACTTGATCGCATTCGAAATATTCCAAACTTGAAGAAGAATCTCATTTCGTTGAGTACTCTTGATTCAAAAGAGAAAACATTCTCTGGAAGACGTAGAGTTTTTAGGGTTCGAAAGGGTGTTCGTGTTGTATTGGAGGGGCGAAAAGATCTCAGTTATACACCTTATAAGATCAAACAAAATTTGTGAAGAAAAGTCAGTATAGATTTACTATCGTGACAGAGATTCAGTTTGGGTAATTAGCGCAAAACGTCCCTGTCTTTATCGGTTATTGTGCAAAATGTCCCTACCTTTAATTTTTTAGTACAGAACGTCCCTACCTTTCACATTTTTTTACCCAAAACGTCATTTTGACCAATTTTTAAAATAAAA
>CAIGRL010307812.1:0-11344 GCA_903798325.1 Fraxinus xanthoxyloides
GAGGATAATTGGAATTGAACCCACGGTCTTTTGAAGACAAAACAAGGATTTCACAATACGAGAAATACCATTTATTAATTAAATATTGGTACAAAACATTAAAAGAAATAGTATAAGGGAATCGAACCCCTTTCATCTAGTATGGAGAATAGAAACTCAACCATTTGAGCTACATTGTTTATCATGTCATTCATGCTCAACAAACTTTATTTATTGGTTAAAATTGGCACATTTTTTATTCAAAAAAAAAATAAAAAAATAGGAACAATAGTTTGAGGACTCGAACCCAACTCCTCTCGAATAGAAGGATAACGTCCACCCATTTGAGCTACATTGTATATGTTTTAATAATTGTTCACTAATATTAATATATATTTAATATAAAATCTTCCTTTAATTCTTTTTCTCGACGAATCTAGCACGGGGGGCTGTCCCGGCTCGCTGGGGTGCTGGATCCGCCCCTGAGTATGATGTTCATCTGTTGGAATAGTTGTGACAGGATTAGGAAGAACAAGGTTAGGAAAAGAGTCAATGTCATCAGGACTCTTTGAGGCAGAATGGAAAGGGAAGATGTGTTAATGGAAAATCACATCTCTAGATATGAAAATAGTTTTGGAGACAATATCATATAGCCTATACCCTTTAATGCCAGGATGATATCCAATGAAAACACATGCCTTTGCTCTAGGATGGAATTTTAAACGATGAGAGGTGATGGTAGATGCAAAGCATAGACATCCAAACACTTTTGAGGAAATTATAGTCAATTGATGATTGATATAATAGGGAAAATGGTGTTTTGTTCTGAAGAATTGATGAAGGAGATCGATTTATCAGGTAAGTGGCAGTTAACACATGATCTCCCCAGAATGAAATAGGAACTCGTGATTGAGAAAATAAAGCTCTTGCTACATTAAGCTGATGCTGGTGCTTCCTCTCAACAACTGAGTTTTGCTCAGGGCATTCAGGGCATGAAAATTGATGTAACACACCTTTTTATTGAAAAATTCTGTAAATCGCAATTCAAGTGCATTATCAGACCTGAATGCTCTAATGGTTTTATGAAACTGAGTCTCAACAAGGCTGAAAAATCCGGGAATAATTTCGTGCACATCAAATTTTTGTTTCATCAGATAAACCCAGGTGAACCTTGTACAGTCATCAACAAGTGTAAGAAAATATTTATGACCTTCATGAGTTGGTGAGCTATATGGACCCCAAACATCACAATGGATGAGATCAAAACTGTGTTCAGCTAGGTGATTATTCGAAGAAAATGTTAAACGCCTCTGTTTAGCAAGGGGGCAGATGTAACAAGGATTAAAACCATTTCTCTCACTTTTGAAATGTATCTGATCTCTCAAAATCTCCAATCTTTTAAAAGATAAATGTCCCAATCTATGGTGCCAAACATGCGAGGTCACCTTATTTATTACAGAACATATATGATTGTCAGCAAATTTAAAGGAATTACAATCATTCTTCATTACATCAGATCTTGCATCAATGATGTAAAGGCCATCAATCCTAGCAGCCCTGCCAATCATCTTCCAACTGCACAGATCCTGAATTGCACAATAATCAGTGAAAAATCTGACACTTATATTAGAATCCTTGGTCAAGGAGCTAATCGATAGGAGATTAAACTTGAACCGGGGAACAAATAACACATTTTGAAGAATCAGTTCAGGAGTGAGCTCAACATTTCCAATAAAATGTACTGGTATCGTGATATGATTAGGCAATGTGATGTAGCCATTTTGTACTCCCCTTAGTGTTTTGAAGGAGGCACGATTGATACAAACATGACTGGTTGCCCCAGAATCCATAATCCAATGTTCAGTGGAATTGAATATCTTATTATTCGAAATAAACAAGCATGTACCTGATACATGGTCTGAATTGGCATTCTCATCTCCTATCTTTGCAGCAGCTAGATGTGTGCTTAGCATGTTCATCAAATGTTTGTACTGATCAGAGTTACAAAATTTCGAACATTACCAGCAGGTTGGCCTGAAATGGAGTCAGAAATTTGGTTAGTTACAGCATTTTGCTTATAGCTAGTTTGATTACTAGAACCAGTCCTTTGTTTTGCTTTGTAACCCGGTGGATAGCCATGGAGTTTATAACATCTATCAACTCCATGACCTCCATAGCCATAGCAGGTGTAAATTGGCCTCTCTCTCCTTTGATTCTTGTTAAAAGACTACCCCATGGTTGGCTTTCTATCATCATTTTTGGTATAGAAGGCTAAGGAATCAGTGGTTCCAGCAGTTGAATTTATCCCCCTTTGATGTTCCTTTTGAGAGAGAAGAGAGAAAACTTTGTTGATTGGGGGAATAGTGTCCATAAGTAATATCTGGCCCCTGACTTGAGAGTAAGATTCGTTCAGCCCCATTAAGAGAGACATAACGTACTCCATGTGATAATGTTCCATCAATTTTTTGTTCCCTTCACAGGTACATTGTCCACATGAACACGAAGGCCTATAATTGTAAGCTCTTCCCAAATTGTTTTCAGCTTAGTGAAGTAAACACTAACTGACATTTGCCCTTGCGTGTGATTCATTAATTCACGCCTTAGTTGAAAGATTCTAGGACCATCCTTTGCTGAAAACGTTCCTTAAGATTAGTCCAAGTTTCATGAGCGGATTCAGAGTAAATAATGCTAGCTGAAATCTCCTTTGAAACGGAATTAAGGATCCATGATATAACCATGTTGTCATTACAGATCCAGAAATTAAGAAGCTCAGCATTATCTTCAGGTCGAGTAATGGATCCATCTATGAAACCTACCTTATTCTTCACTGATAAAGCTATGAGCATAGCGCGACTCCGCGATGTATAATTTTCACCAGTCAATTGCTGTGAAACCAATATGAGTCCAGGATTATCAGAATGATGAAGAAAATAAGGATTTGAGCCATCTTCAATGGCGGAATTACTCATCGAAGAAGCTGAGATTTGAATTGGATCATTTGCCATGGTTGATCAGTAAAAAATGTAATTGCAAAGCTGAGAAGTAAATTGCTCTGATACCATATTACAGGGAAGAAAAATGTTGAGAGGAAGAATGTTTATTCAATTCAATCAAAGAATGTAAAATGTTCAGCCATATAAATACAATCTAAAGTAGGAAAATGGCGGGAAAAGAAATAGGCAGGAAAATTAGTTCACAACTGTATTAACAAACTAAACTATCTCCTTGATGACTAATGTTGCAGACCGAATCTTGACAGCTAAGATGAATCAAAAACCAGCTAAGTAATTCACCGGTTTTGATACTAATTTCAGTTTGGGATGCTCCACTTGTATTTAGACGATGTCTAAAGTCTGTTCCGTTTCCTTGTCAATCCGGACTATATCTTCCAAACTTCCGAAGTCATCATTTTAAGAATCTACAAGGGCTAAGAAAGTAGATTGAATGAGCAGTAATGGTGGATTGATAAGCAACTTATACAAGATCTTTTCAACAAGTTATCATACAATCTAATCTCTACTGCTTTGTTTAAATACTCATGTTTTTAGCGAACAATACCAACAATTCGATGCTTGAGTTATTGTTCTCTCATATGAAGCTGATATTTGTTATATGATGTTCTTGGGGGCTGTTTTTCTAGTACTAGTAAGGACTAACAGCTTTTTATGTGTCCTGAGCAGGAGCTGAGCAAGTTTATAAATTGCTGCAATGAGGTTAAAGCTGCTACTGTTGCTAACAAAGATGGAGGCCAGTTAAGTATTGTTAAACCATAGCTTGAGTCATTAAGTGTTGCAAAGTAGATGTATAGGTTATTCCTGCAGCGAGGATGATGTTGTTTGATGTATTAGGTACACAATTTTGACAGTTCCCAAATATCAAAGGAGTGGTTTTGGTACATTGTAATTCTGGTTTTTACTGATTTGTTGAGTTCACTTGCTTGTGAATGTGTATGCGTTTGTGGCATGTTTGGATAGGATTAAGGAAGAAAAAGTACTCATCAATCTTGTCCAGTACTATACAAAACACGCATTTGTGCTTTAACTGCCTCTGCGTAAATTCGCATGACCGTGAAGTATAAATAGACGAAGCTTTGGGAGTATTTGTTGCAGATTTAAGACATTCAGCAGTTGCTGTCATCTGAGATGTACTTAATTGAACAGAACCTTGATTTGAGTTGAATTTGTTCTTGAATTGTAAATTTGTGAAGAGCAACCTGTAAATTTTTATATTTGCAAGTTGAATTAGTTCTTGAATTGTCCAAATGGGTACTTGTTCTAGAACAGAATATTGATTTGATGCCCAAATGCTATTAGGTGTTGGACAAATGTCTTTGCTTCGAGTGGACTGGTTCATTGGAGGTGCAGGTTGCTAGAGCTGAGCTTGACACGATTCAACTGCAGACAAGGGTTGGTCTGCTACAAGGTTTGTAACAGTCTAGTTTGTGCCTCTCAGATGTCAACTAACCCGATGCATTTGATCAAACAATGTTATTCCTTTCATCGGTCTTTGTCAATCGAGTCATATTATCCAATAAAGTTGGAATGCATTTTTAAACACCAGACAATGTGATCAAATTTCATCATCACATAAATTGATGATTATCTAAAGTCTCGATGAGTAACCCTACTTATTTTAATATCATTACAAGCACTGCACGTGTCTAACTTCCCTCTCAACAAATGTACCTTACATTTTGAGTTATGGGTCATCGGACAGACATATTTATCTAATCAAGGGTCGAGGCAGAAGAATCTCGGAAGTGACTACAATCAGTAGAAAAATCAATCGTGGGCTCCAAAAAGTTTTTAGGTTATGGGTTGGAAATCAAATCAAATCAAATTCGAGTTGGATAAGGTTGATAGTTGATAGGGATGTCAAACTCTAAGAAAGGCAAGACAAAATGGATCTTGAACTTAATTTATTTTACTATTATAGAAACAGACAAAAATAACTCACTCGGAAGTGATCAATGTCTGTGGTGTTGTGTGTTATGTGTACTTATACTATAGTGATGTTTTATATTAAAGATGAATAATTAGGAATGCCGACACCGACAACACTAACAATCTTATGTGGATCCAACTCATACACCGACGACTTGATCCTGCTAACCCATCTGTATATGTAAATAGAGCTCTGTTTGTCATTCATTTTCTCAAATATTATTTGCTACCGTAAACAATCTTCATTATATATTCATTCGATAAAATATTTTACACATAAACCAATAAAATTACTTTATGTTCCTGCTAACCCATCTGCATATGTAAATAGAATTTAAGGGTGCGTTTCACTCACATTATTTTTTAAGAATGTATTATGAAATAATAGATTGATGAATAATGTGTGGTTGAAAATGATTAGAAGAATGCTAAAGAAAATTTTAATGTGTACCAAATAGGGCTAACATTACATTATAATTTACACAAAAAAATTAAATTACATGTTTTTAAAAAAATAAAATAAAATAAAATTTTATACTCTTGTTAAAATAAACCTATAACATCTCAAATACAAGTATACAACCCATGGGTATAAAACACTATTATTATTTATCGTTCGTTGGATTGTTCTTATGCTTTTACTTCTAGCGAGACTATCTTAGTTGTGTTTGCAAAATAATTTTCTGGAAGACCCTTTAAATGAAATCAAATAGAGTCAATTTTCTCAAGAAGTTCTTTTGAACCAGAAAAAACAATTTTATAAAATTCACTAGGGTTCGTTTGTCATGATTTCTAAAAAGTCAAAAAGAGTTTTTGAAATTCAAAAATTACTTTTAGACTTGTTTGACTAATTTTATGGAAGTGCTTCTAATTAGAAGATTTTTTAGAGAAAGTTGGTCCAATGTGGATTCCTCAAACAAGAGTTTCGAAATAGAAATCTCTTTAAAAATTAGTTTTCAAATAAAAATAAAGTAACTTCCCTCAAAAAGTGAAGCAAAAGCAAAATTCATACTAAACGAGCTCTAGATAAGTCTAAAATCAGTTTTTAAATCTCAAAAGATCTTTTTGACTTCTCAAAATATCTTCAATTATTTAATATGGTCTATTCTTGTATTAGTTACACGAATGAAGCAAAAGTAAAAGCAAAAGCAAAAATCATACTGAACAAGCTCTAGATAAATCTAAAATTAGTTTTTGAATCTCAAAAGATCTTTTTGACTTCTAAAAAATATGGTCTATTCTTGTATTAGTTACACGAATGAAGTAAAAGTAAAAGCAAAAATTATACTAAACGAGCTCTAGATAAGTCTAAAATCAGTTTTTGAATCTCAAAAGATCTTTTTGACTTCTCAAAAATATGGTCTATTCTTGTATTAGTTACACGAACGAAGTAAAAGCAAAAGCAAAAATCATACTAAACGAGCTCTAGATAAGTCCAAAATCAGTTTTTGAATATCAAAAGATCTTTTTGGCTTCTCAAAATATCTTCAATTATTTAATATGGTCTATTCTTGTATTAATTACACGAATGAAGCAAAAGCAAAAGCAAAAATCATACTGAACAAGCTCTAGATAAATCTAAAATCAGTTTTTGAGTCTCAAAAGATCTTTTCGACTTCTCAAAATATCTTCAATTATTTAATATAGTCTGTTCTTGTATTAATTACAGGAATGACTATCGTTACGTGACATTCTAAAATTAGTCCCCCTTAAGCGACTAATAGAAACAGTAACACCCATTAACTACGTATGTCCTCTCAAGGAAAATGACATATTAGTAAGTAGATAGATAGATATATGGTGCCTTGCTCGGCCATCAAACGACAAGGATAAGATGGGCAAATGTCGAAGAAAAAAGTTAAAATTGAGATGAAATATTTAATGTTAATCTCTATGTGTACATCTATGTACACACAGCATGACCCATAATTTAATGGACCAATCGCAACAAATTGAACTTCAAATTCCTCTATCCTGATTCCTGAATGTTACGTAATTCAAATTTCACCACCACCACGTGTGAATCGTGCATGTAAAAGACCAACCGTGGACCTACACGCAGCCAACCACACCGATCGGAGCGTGTGCGACACAACCATCAACCAGCCCGTCATCAAGATAAATACAGACAATCTTGAAAATGAAAATTATGGTTGGTACGAGGAAAATTGCATTAGTCAGCCCATAGAAACAAAATCTAACATCAAACAGAATCTAAACCTCCCACCAGGTGCTGTCAGCTCCACGCCGCCTCCACCATCACCATTTATGGGTGCCTTGGAACCTGTATGTCATCAACGCTCCACCACCACTACTGAATTTTCGTGAATATTCTTTCATTGATGTGATTTGTGCTGTTGAATACAGGTAGTCATGCCCAGAAAAAGTGCAGAAGAAACAGTGAGAGAAGAAGAAGAACATGACGAAGAATCAATGGATTTGGAGAAAGGTGGGATGAATATTCAAGAACAAGCAGTTCAATTTCATCGCCCAAAAGAATTTCATATGTCTAGAATGCAAAGATTGAGTGCTTCAAATCCTTTAAGACTCGTGGTAGAAAATGCAATAAGAGTTGCCTCACCTTCTCCTTTGCAGCACCCTCCTCCTCCTCGTCCTCCTCGCCCTCCTCCTCCTTCTCGCCCTTCTCCTCCTGTTTCTCCTACTCCTCCACCTTTGCAGCAGCCTGTGCCTCGCTTTACACCTACCCCTCAAGTAAGTCTCAACATTCAACAATTTTATTATATATTTTTTTTTTGTGTGTTTTTCTTGAAAATAATTTCTGGAATCTTGTGTTTATTGACCAGCAATCAGTGGTAACACTGAATTCGAGATCATACACAAACAAGATTTCGCTGTTTGTGTTCCTTATGCATATGGTTATTGCAATTGGGCTGGTGGGTTTTCTTATATTTAAAGGAGTGCAAGGCCTAATAGAAGAAGGGAGGGCTCAAAGACGAGAGAAAGAGCTGTTGAAGTATTTTCTACCACAGGTTGAGGCTGCATCTTTTCTTAGCATTACATTAGCATTTTTTTGGCAAAAGGCAGTGAGAGTATGGCCTAAATTAATGGTTCATTTCATAATTTGGAGTTCTTTCGTCCTTACTTTATCGGCCGGAATCCTTCTAATTTGCTTCCAAAGGCCTGCAACAGATGGCGTTGGAGTTCTTTTTCTCGCTTTCGCCGTGGGTAATGGATTGTATGCTTGTTGGGTTACTCAAAGAACTAGTTTTTGCTCCAAGATTTTCATTAAAGCTCTTGATCCCATGTCGAAATTTCCTGATTTAAATCACCCCACTTACTTGATGCTTGGTGCTGGATTTTTTTGGATGTCATTTTGGATTTTAGCTGTTATGGGGGCGTTGAATTTCTATTTTCCTCCATTGATTATATTTGCATTGGTATTGAGCTTGGCTTGGACTGCTGAAGTAATGAGGAATGTGGCAAATTTAACAGTGAGTAGGGTGATTGCTCTGTATTACCTAAGAGGAATGCAATCTAGTACTAAATTTTGCTTCCAACGAGCATTATCTAACAATCTTGGGAGTGCTTGTCTTGGCTCCCTTTTCGTGCCTGTGATAGAAGCCCTGAGAATTGTGGCTCGCGGCCTCAATTTGGTCGAGGGAGAAGATGAATTCATGTTTTCTTGTGCACATTGCTGCCTCAGTGCAATGGAATCGATCTTCAAACAAGGCAATGGTTGGGCCTATGTTCAGGTATAATCTTATTCCTGTCATCGCATAAGAATTCTATTTGTGGTCTTTGCAATTCTCAATGTGTTGTATTATATTAGATTAGATATGCTGAAGGCTCTGCCAGGTACACGAGGCAGTAGGGCGTCGAAAAATGAATTGACCTATCTTTTCGCACCAAAACATTCTCCACCATGGGAATATGGGATGGTAGTATCTGATGCGCACACAATTTCTGCAGATTGCTGCATATGGAAAAGGTTTTGTGAAGGCATCACGAGATACATGGGAGCTTTTTCTGAAAAGAGAAATGGAACGTATTGTTGATTCTGATATTACAAGTGCCATTTGCTTTCTCACTGGAGTTTGCAGTGGCTCGATATGTGTAATTGTGGTGGCTTCTTGGTCAGCCACTGTGCACCACCGCTACACAGCCACCCTCTCCGTCCTAGCCGCCTACATCGGGTACCTAATGGTTGGTGAACTCTCTCTAATGATCAACTTGGAAATCTCTTAATTCCCTAGTAGAGGGAGGTTGATTAACATAAACGTATTTCTAATGTGCTTGTAGACAAGGATTGCCATGGCACTACCTCAGGCATGTGTGAGTTGTTACTTTGTCTGCTATGCTGAGAATCCGGATAACAGGCTATTCGATAAAATGATAACCGACCGTATCCAATTGCTAAAATCTGGTCGTGATGTTGTATCGACGCCTCGGGTGCCTCGGCGTTTTACAAGATAAGTAGATTCGAACAAACAATGTACATTTCTCAACGGACGCATATTCCAAGCCTTATGTTACATGGGCTAGGGAGCAAATCAATTTTATGCTGAAAATGAAAAGACTTGAGTTTGTGTTGATCTAAGTGACACAGCCGTCGAGCCATGATGCGAACATTAAAAGTATATTGAACTGGATAAGACTGGAGCAAGATTAGAGAAGAAAGACGTGAGAAAGTTTTGTCAGTTCTCGAGTAGGGATGACAAAAATGCCTGTCAAATTCGGTACACGCGGATCCGGCTCCGAACGAGCAAGATTTACCCGCTTAATCGGGTATTTGGATCGGGGGACTTCGCCTTGGGGTGGGTACAGGTAACAAGGGTCCCACCCCGTTTAATTTGATTTTTTTTTTTTTTAACAATTCAAAACTTTTGATGAAAACTCAATGAAATTGCATTAGTTATAATAGAAGATGACAATTGTCTTAGTTTACTAAATATATTTGAATAAATTAACTTTTAAAAATAAATAAAAAACAAAAAAATATATTATGTCTCATTTTAATGAATGGGGATAATAAGATTAATTATCAAAAACTTCAAATAAATAAACGGATAATAAATGGAATAAGAGTCCGACCCAACCCCCAATCTTAAATGGGTAACGATGCAGGTACAAAACGAGAAATTACTCGACGGAGTAGGAGGCGGGGGAGGTTGCCCCCACCCCAACCCATTGCCATCCCCATCCCCATTCTCCGACTAGGGATAGCAAAAAATCCGATCAATCTGATACATGTTGGGCCCCGCCCCAAATAGGGCGGGGATTACCGCCTAACTGGGTAAACGGGGCAGGGACAGGGTGAATGTCATTACCCCGAAGCGAGAACGAGGCAGTGACGGGAAACATAGTCTCCGCCCCATTTAAAGTTAATTTTAAATTTAAATTTTTATCGTACAAAAATAATAAATTTATCATCATTTTTAAAAAAACATAAATTTTTAACAAATTAGTAAAAAAGTAATAATATTTACTAACTAAAGACATAAAAATTTAAAAAAGAGGCGATAAATGAGATATGAGACTTGTCCCGCTCCATCACGATCCCACCCCGTTCCGCTTTAATCGGGTATGGAGATGAGGTAAGGTAATAAAAATACCCAACGGGACGGGGTGGGAATAGTCGACCCGTCACATACACGCCCAGTTGTCATCCCTATCTCTGGTCCAATACTGAGTTATTATATTGGGTGGGGATGAAGAGTATCTAATGAGACTAAAAAGGCTACGAACGTGTTCGGTCGTACTTAAAATTCAATTAAAATTGAAAATATAGCCTTTTTTAGGTCTCACTCGTCTAATAAAAGTCAACAATAACAACTAATTTTTCAATTTTAATCTGATTTTAATCTCTATTGAACACGTCCTACATTAAGAGAGTATCCATTTTTGGAATTTTGCTTTTGGGATATACAATGCTGTGTGTCTCACCATTATTTAATTGGCAGTCGTCACGATCTTATTGTGGTCATTCTTTTGTGTAAACTTGAGGGTTTTATCCTCATTTTACTGGAATATTTTACATACCCTCATTTTACTGGAATTTTTTCATGTAAAATAAGAGTTGGTAGTTTCGAGGTGGCTTCTTGAAATTGTACTGTCCAATATTTGAATCCAACGTCGACTCTTGGATGAAAGGCAGTTTTAGAATTTAGAGTCCGTTTGATTGCAAGGATAGAAAATTAGTGGAAAGAAAATATTTTATAGGGAAAAGAATTTCCTAGAAAATGTTTTACAGAGAATTGTAATTAAGTGTATTTGATTGGAATAATTTTTCATGGAAAATGTTAAAAGTTTGGAGTCCGTTTGACTTCATTTTTTATGAAAATTGTCCATTAAAGTGATAATATTTTCTACTACTAGGTCTAGAATTTGTTCCAATTACCAAAAAGTAAAATTTTTTTTTTAAACAATTAGAAAAAATTACCATATTCGTTTGACTTTGTTTT
>CAIGRL010307831.1:0-24374 GCA_903798325.1 Fraxinus xanthoxyloides
TGTCTTTATCCAAATCATAACCTCCATATCTTAATAACACATGTTTAGCACATGCAAGATACATTCTGGTTTAATTAATTTATATTTCTACAGTTAATAATAATAAATCATAACTCTTATAATTTATTCCAATTCTTATTTTGAAGTCATTGAAGGGACCAAATGGACTCAATTAAATCAAGCTCCAATAAATTAATATTGACCCGATCAACACTTGATCGGTCTAGATAATTTATTAATCATTATCTATTCCACTAAAAGAATGTGATTGTCTTCCTAATTTAATTGAAATTACTGAAGCTACAATAATTATATCCTCTAACAAATTGCTTTTACATATTACCCCCATTAATCACGTTGAATATTTGGAATGGGGTAAAATGACCAAAGTGCCCTTTTCCAAATACACAATATATCCTCAATCCCATTTTATATTTGACAGATCCACGTGATCACATCACAATATTAATTCAAAAATCATGTCGAATTACCGAGCACGAATTTAATTGTTCATTAGAAAATCTCTTGAGGTCATGATCGTGCCTATTAAATAGGTTACGAATTCTATATCACGAATATATGTTCTGCAATTATTTAACTTTAATTCCCAAGGCATCGATATATTGATTAGAAATTTAATCTCACTCATTGATACCTCAAAAAACTTCAAGTTAGTAATCAAAGTTCATTACTCGCTCAGGATTAAGGTACTACGTACAATAGTCAAGTGAAATTAAATTCAAATGGTCAATTCCATATTAATTTCACATGGTCCAATCCAGTACATTCCAAAAAATGTATAATCAGTTTTATTGCTAAAGTCAAGATCAACTTTAAATAAAATTGAGACAATCTTATCAAAATAAAGTATTCATCTTTATTTACCGATTGTGAACAATAAACTTTAGATCGAATTATAAATCAAATATTTCCATGTTTAATACAAAAAATTTATTGAACACTCGATTTATAATATCAAGTCGATCCATGAACAAAATGCAAGCTCTATTTAATACAAAAAATTTATTGAAAAAGTAAATAAATAAACCATCATCTTTATTTCAAAATGCCACGAGTACAAATAAATTTACTTGAAGGGCTAGAATTAAACTAGCACTCTTAATGGAATTTTTGGACAAAAACATTTATCAAGAACAAGACCTACTAATTAATGAAAGGTCTGAAATAATAATGAAAATACTAAGTTCGACCAAAATTACACCTAAGGGGGGTGAATAGGTGATTATGCGGAATTAAAATAACTTAACAACTAAATAGCAACAAGTCATTATTATTTATTTTCTAGATGGTTAGTCATGCAATTCACTTATTCCTATGTTGAAATGCCACAGTATGTAAGCAATAAATAAACACAATAATTGATAATGGAGAAATTCAACTAGGTGAAAACTCCGAGTACTTTCTCAGTCAACAATCAGCTATAAATGATTCATAACTTACAGTCTATCAGATTAGACGACGACACATACTTCTGTCCTCCTGATTGCAATTCCAATAGCTCTCATAAATTTTGTGCTCATGTGCCAACTCCCAACTACAATTTCCAAAACTCTCCTGGATTGCACTCTCATGTAGCAACTCTTAACTTTATGAAATCATCTATCTTATATAGATTCAAGAAGAATACCGTGTTTTTCAACTACTGAAACTCCAGTCACCTTCCCTTGATCTTCATAAACTGGCAGATATGAAGGAAGTAGTAGTTTTGCATTTGGATTGTGAATTTGATATTTTTCTCTCCGCCAAAACAATTCAATATGTGAATAATGAAGGTTAAATGACAACCGATGAAGAGAATATGAAAATTAAGTGTTTGCTTAATGATCAGCCTTGAAAAAAACGTTCTATGGCGTTCAAGTATTTATATGTAAGTTAGGGAATGAATGAGTCGGATAAAATGCCTTTAAAAATGGATTAAAAAAATTCTCGGATAGCACTGTCGCTTGAGCGAAGGGTGAGAGACAGTCAAGCGATAGGTTGTCACTCAAGCGAATGCGAGGCGACAGGCAGCCGACGTAGTTTCTGTTTCTCACGCTCGAGCCAAACCTTGGCAATATTCTAGCGAAATTCCGCACCGTTTTTCCTTCTTTCCCATTATCAAACCCTAGACCTAAAATATCACAACTTTCATCTAATTACACAATACTTCTTGACTTTTACAATATATCAATTTTAGTTCTTTTTGTTCACAAATTTTCCAATTACATTAAATACCTAACAAATAATACAATAAAAAGATATTGAAGACATAAATGTAATAATGAATAAAGACTATGGACCTTTCAAGTAATTACTATAGGATGCAATCATGAAAATGAGGTGTGAAACAAAAGCTTTCAAACATTTAACTGAGTGTTCCGGTAATAAATTCTTCCTTCATCATAGTAAAAGTTGAGTCTCATAAAAGCACAATGATAGTTATATTATACACTTATTGGGGCCTAAAATATCAGTATTTGGTAATTTTTGTGACAAAATATATCCTAAATTATTGTATTTTATGGTATATAGGTAAAACTCAATGGTTGAACAATGAATTGGAAGAAACGAAAGAAAGTCAAGGAAAAATGGCAAAGTCCAAAGTTTGAGAACAAAATTTCAAATATTCAATAGTTGATTCGGACAACAAAACGATACTCAAAAGATTTATAGGAGACAATTCGATGGAACTAGAACTCAAAAAAGAATTGAATATTATCAAAATTAATTTCCAATCGCACAAGTTATATATCAATTTTTTAGTCGAAAATTGAGATCTATTTTTGGCATAGTAAACGTGCGAATTGAAAAATTCTACTTCTATAAAAGTTGTATCCCTTTGAGCTAGATTTTCAACGCACTTTGAATCGTTTCAGTCAGATATCAAGAAAGAAAGTTATGGCTAAAATACTGACTGCTGTGCGGAAAAAAATATGCACGAACGCAACTTTCTTTATTCGATTGGAACTATTTTGGAATCCAATTTGGACATGATTTTCAACCATTTTTCTACTCATGCAAATACCTAACAGTAGAATAATATGGAAGACCTCTCATATCACCTCATACTCCAATATTCATCAATTATTCTCATCAAACAAGAAAATTCATAGTTTTTGTGAAAGAATTGATTGGGACTTGCAAGAATTCAATCAAGTGGAGATTGGAACTTGATTTATTTCTTTTTTTTTTTTTTTTTTTTTCCTCCAATTCATTTTGAATCAAGTATTCTTCGAAAATTCACTATTTAAAAATTCATTTTTCAACTTTAATGATAGACCAACAGGGCATTGTCATGTTTGGTTGGGGAGAATAAAAATTTATAGAGTTTTATGTATTATATAGAAAACCAAAGTCTTATAAATGTAGTGAATGATTAGTGATACAATGATAATAATTTTTAGGGTTAAAGGGCAATTGATATTTACCAATAAACTTATCATTTACAATACTCTCCCTTGAATGACACATTACACAATATCTATCTCGTTAAAATATTTTTTGATAAAAAATCTAATAGGACAAAAAAGTCAAACGAAGGAAAAATAGTATAATTATTTTGGATTATTAAAGATAAATGTTACCTCATTAGAAAAACACAGTGGGATACACAGCTACTCCCCTTGATGTTGATTACTGAAAATTTTTTAATCAACTAATTCTAATCTTGTGAATCAATTTATTGAATGTACATGTTGATGTGCTTTTGTAAATACATGAGTCACATTGTCATTTGAACGAATTTGTTGAATATCGATGTCGTCATTCTTTTGAATCTCTTGTGTATGAAAGAATTTTGAAGAAATATACTTCGTCTCATCACCTTTAACATAGTCTCATTTGAATTATGCAATACAAATAACATTGTTTTCATACAAAATCGTTGGATTATATGTTGTTGAAATTAATCCGCATGATGCTTAGATATGATGGGATATGTTCCTCAACCATACACATTCTTGACCCGCTTTATAGATTGCAATAATTTCAGAATGATTTGAGGATGTTGTCAAAGATTGCTTCATAGATTTCCATGATATAATTGTTCCTTCATATGTAAACGCATATCCTGTTTGTAATTTAGTTTTATATGGGTCAAAGAGATAATCTGCATCTGTATATCCACTAAAGCAAATCTCAACTTTTGAGAATAAAATAATCCAAAATCAATAGTATTATTTGGGTAACGAAAAATATGTTTAATACCATTTCAATATCTTTGTGTTGGTGTAGAGGTATATCTTGCAATGAGATTTACAGATAAAACTATTTCAGGTTCGGTGCAGTTTGCAAGATAAGTCAATGCTCCACTTGCATTAAGATATAGTAGTTCATGACCAATAACATTTTCTACATCTTCAAGTGAATGAAATGCATCTTATTTCATATCAAGTCATCGAGCAATCATAGGTGATGCCAATGAATGTGCATTATTCATATAAAATGAAACTTTTCTGTATATATAGATTGATGAACAAATAATCCTTCTGAGAAATGTTCAATCCGCAACTCAAGGCAAATTTTGATTTTTCTTAAATCTTTCATCTCAAACTCATTTTCCAAATAATCTGCAGTTTTGTTGAGCTATTCAAAAGTTCCAATTAAGTTTAAATTATCAACATAAGCTATCACAATTGCAAATCAAATATTTGTTTTCTTTATGAAAAAATATGGGCAGACATTGTCATTTTATAACCCTCTTTCAACAAATATTCGCTAAGGCGATTATACCACATATGTCCGGATTGTTTCAATCAATATACGAATGTCAGTTACTACATCCATAAGGCGCATATCGAGTCTTTGGACACAGTCAAACTAATTAAGAATTTAAAAGTGATGGCGTCCATTAAGGAACAATATATTTCCTTATAATCAATTTATGATTTTTGTGAGAAACCTTGAGTTACACGTCGAATATTGTATCTTGTAATTTCATTATTTTCATTTTTTTTGGGTAAAAAACCCATATATATCCAATAGGAATTACATTTTCAGGTGTTCGAATTACATGTTTAAATACTTTTCATTTCTCTAAAGAATTCAATTACGCACGGATGATTTCTTTCCATTTTGGCCAATCATTTCTATATGGACAGTCTTTAACAGACTGTGATTCGGGATTCTCATTTTGCATAATATCAAGAGTCACGTTAAAGGTAAAAATATTGTCTATAACAACATTATTTCGTTCTCATAATTTATGAGATAACATATGATTTATTAAAATCTCATTATTTTCAGACATTTGTGGTTCTTCAAGAATCATATTTTGAATATTTGATTAATCAATTTTTTTAATGTAACTTCTTCTGAAGTTTCTTATTTGTTTTTCTCTTGTACCTTTTTTTTTTGGAGGTACAAAGTCTTTTGAACCAACTGGTCGACTACTCTTCTACCATATTTGAGATTCATTTGTTACATGAAATTGTTTTGCACGAACATCAATTTTTGTTGGAATGTTTTTTCGTGGTATATATGATTTTGTCACTTTTCTTGTATCAACAAATACATAGGTAATTGATTTGCAACTATTTGTAAATGAGTGATTTTTTCAACATCATGCTCACATTAGTTGTTACAGGGATTAGAGTGAGATATATTTGTTTCATTCCAAGAAGCTTTCCTCATTTATCATGATACAATTCTTCCCTTCCCAAAATTTGAAAATTTATTTCATCAAAATGACAATTTACAAAATGTGCAGTAAATAAATCACTTATTCAAGATTCAAGATGTCTGATAATAAATGGTGAGTCAAAATCCACATAAATCCCAAGTTTTCATTGGAGGCCCATTTTAATACATTGTGAGGGTGAAATTGGGACTTCGACAGAACAACCAAAAACCCGCATGTGAGAAATATTAGGTTCATGACCAAATGCCGTTGCAAAGGTAAATATTGATAATATGTAGTTAGTCTAATACGAACCATTGACACAACATGTAATATGATATGACTCCAAACAGAAGTTGAGAGTTTTGTTTTCATAAATAATGGTCTAACAATAAGTTGTAGAAGTTTAATAAATGACTTCGCTAAACTGTTTTATGTATTAACACGAGCAATTGAAATGTTCAATAACAATTTCAATTGACATACAATAATTATCGAATGCTTGTGATATAAATTCATCATCATTGTCAAGATGAATAGCCTTGATTGATTAATTGGGGAATTTCGCTTGTAATTTTATGATTTGAACTAGTAGTTTAATAAATGCTACATTTTTAGTGGAAAATAGGCAAATGTGTGACTATCTAGTAGAATAATCAATTAATACCATAATATAACGAACTGGTCCACATGGTGGGTATATTAGCTCACATATAGCTCCATGAATTCTTTTCAAGAAAGTTGGAGATTCAATATTGACTTTTGTAGTCGACGATCTAATGATTAACTTGTCTTGCGAACAAGTTACACATGGATAATCATTAGGTAAAAATATCTTCTGATTTTTAAAAAAATGTCCATGTGGGTTGTTTATTATTCGACGCATCATTATAACTCTTAGATGTCCAAGTTGATTATGCAAAAGTATAATACATTTTGGATCAACGAATTTCTAGTTTGTGATAATATTTGATTCGACCATTTTTATAAATGTATAACATATGCCAATGAGAGTGCATGGTGTTTTTCTTTTATCTGTTTCCGGCCGATAGAAAAACAGTTATGCAAAGATATTCAACATTATTTTCTTACATTATTTCAATGTGACATCCATTGCAGCGGATATCTTTAAACCAAGCAAATTTCTTCTGGATTTATTAGAATAAAGTGCATCACCAATATATAATTTTATATTATTTTTTAAAATAATACAAGTTCTTTCGAAGTCTTCAACAATATTCGATAACCTTATATCGTATTAACATTATTTTATGATAATGTTAAGTTCAAAAAATAATTTTTGTCTTAAAGAATAATATATGTAGTTACACTATCAATCAAACAGGTATCTTGACAATTCATCATGAATATATAACAAAACAGATATATTTTAAAAACTTGAATTTAAATTTAAAAAAGTAAATATAATTAAATATTATGAAATTAGCGATAAATAATAAAGTTTCAATTTTTTGCGAAAAGTAAAAACATATTTCAAATTAAAATTTTAAAACGAAAGAAAATACTAAAAAGCAAACTAATATATATTTTCCATCACACCACCCCCAATCAAATGTTAATATTCTCATTTGGATCAGCAAAGAAATCAGAAATATCCAAATGAGTCATATCAATTGGACCATCATAATCATTAAAATCTGTCTCCACTTTTCATTTTTCCTTGATTGATTTTTGGTAGAGATCTACAAGGTGTTTTGCCACAACAGATACGTGCTCAATACCTTTCATTCTACATCTAAGACAACTTTCTATGTGCTTATTTTTGGATGTGTTACTTTAGTTTTCTTTGTGCCATTTGAAATTGTTGTTTTGTTACTGATAGTTTTGTTGATTATTTTGTCCATGATTTATTCCACTTGTATGTCCACGTCCATGTCTATGTTCACGTTCATGTCTTGATATTGCATTTGTTTTAGACAATGTAATACTATTTGTTTCAGGCAATGAAACAGAACCATTTGGATGTAACCTATGATTTTTCATTAGTAGTTCATTATTTTATTCAGTTGGAAACAGGCAAGATATGAGTTTTGAGTACTTTTTGAAACCACGCTCACGATATTGTTGCTGTATGAACACACATTCGAGGCGTGAAAGGTGGAAAAAAAATTTCTCCAAAATATCTTCATCAATGATTTTTTCTCGACACAAGGTTAATTTTGAACATATTCTGAACATTTTAGATTTGTACTCACCAACAGTTTTGAAGTTTTGCAAACGAAGGTAAATCCACTCATAACAGGCTTTTGGAGAGGACTATAGTTCTCTGATGATCAAATCTTTCAATTAATTTTTTCGAAAGAGCATGTGAATCTTTCTCATTGAGATATTCAATTTTGAATCAATCGTGAAGATGATAACGAATGAGGATGAGTGCTTTTGCCTGATTCTACATGTATTCTTTGTTTTATTCTTTTATTGTCTATTCCAAATCTTTTTAAGACGGGATGTATATCAGCATCGAGTACCCATGATAGATAATTTTTATCGGATATGTTGAGTGCAACAAACTCAAATTTTGTAATGTTTGCCATCTAGGTAACTACACAATAAAGCAAAATAAAAAAAAAAAAAAATACAATTAATTTTGAAAAAATATTGTAGTCACATAATAAGTAATCAAGTAATCAATGTCAATATGATATGAGCTATATGTTTTCACTTTTGGGATAAACACTAATTCAAAATTATATATTCTTTGAAATATGTGTTACTTTGAGAGCACTTTATATTTTACTATTGATTCTTCAAAAATAATATGTCAATATTCTTCTGAAATATTGAAAATTATAATTCATAATTTTTAGGAGCAAGTAATATTCTTTTGAAATATTAATACAGACATGCATTAAAAAAAAACATAATCATTATGGATAATATGTGTATAAAAATATACAGACAATTACAAAATTAACATTTAACATTAGTAGACAATTAGAAACCAAAGACAATTGTCATATAAAAATCGGCAAAAAGCAAAGAAGCTATATAGGCTAACTGTAAGAAAAATAAGGGTCGTGAGTCGCTTATGTGGGATGACCCGACCTACAAGTTATTAAAGGAGTTGGAGGCAGCGATTTGAATTTGAAGTTCAAACATGCAACTTCATATAACCATCCTTAACTCCCTATAACCTCCAATAATTTTGTACATCGAAAAATAGAGGGAAAAAGATAGCATCAAAAATGAAGGAAAAATTCGTATGGAAATTTACACAAAAATTGGAAAGTCCTTAGAACCACATTTTGGACATAAAATCTCACAAAAATTGATACTTAGATTGTGGATAATAATCCTCTTCCATTGTAATTGGGATTGGGACCATTGGAGAACAAGAAATGTAGATTGTTAGAGTTTTGAAATGCAACATGATTCAACCATCAAAGATCTTGTAATTCATCATTTCAAGTAAGTTTCTTGACTTGAAATTCATGTTAAAGAATGTTATGAATTCTTACATTGGTATCAGAGACGAAAAAGTTGTTTCCCTTGCATACTATCTCGCTGTAAATGGAATTATTATGTTGAAAAATGCATGTATGCCATTTTTGTTGAAACTTGAAGTATTATTAATGACATATCATGAAATATGCAAGAAAGTTTTACAATATATTCCTTATATGATGTAGATCATATCTGCAAAATCTAGAAATTTTTGGTTTTATAAATTTGGAGAAAAACGAAGCCGTAGATTAAATTTGCAAAAACTTTAAATATTTACTGTCATATGCTCTTTCATCTTTATGCAATAAGATTAGTATGATTGGAAATATCTTCTCATAAACTTTCTAGCCATNTCTAAATTCTTACACTAGCATCAAAGCCGTAAAAGTTGTTTCCTTTGTATACTATCTTGATGTAAATGAAATTATTATATTGAATAACGCATGTATGCCATTTTTGTTGAAACTTGAAGTATTATTAATGACATATCATGAAATATGCAAGAAAGTTTTACAATATATTCCTTATATGATGTAGATCATATCTGCAAAATCTAGAAATTTTTGGTTTTATAAATTTGGAGAAAAACGAAGCCGTAGATTAAATTTGCAAAAACTTTAAATATTTACTGTCATATGCTCTTTCATCTTTATGCAATAAGATTAGTATGATTGGAAATATCTTCTCATAAACTTTCTAGCCATATAAAGAACTTAAATTTTAGACTTGAAATGAAGAAGTTATGAGGATTCGAAATTTTGGATGAAAATTTTATTTTTTGCATTAAAATCGGTAAAATCCGAAACTTAATCACATGATAACTTCTTTCACATTTTGTTTCATGATAATCATTTGGTATAGTTTGACAGATTTTCTCGATACCTTTCCAACAGTATAAAAAACATTTTTTTGGCTTTGAATTGAATAAGTCATGGCCTTCCGAAGTTTTGACAGAAATTTAAAAAAAATGGCAAAAATCGGAATTGTTGCCGTGGAGGTGAATGATTCCAAATTCAATTTTGAGAGAATTGCATAGTGGTCCCTTAAATATTCCAAATGGAATTTCAAAAATTGCATGTTGCATATTGGACCCAATTTTTTTTTTTTTGGAAGTTGATTATTCTAATATCAATTTCAAAAATTGCAACTGGATCCTTGAAATATTCTTGATTTTTATGTGCAATTAAAACTAATATTCAGAAAATCAAAAATATTTTATTATTTTATTATTGAAGTAAATTATATAAAAATGTATTAAAAATATCTTTTTGGACTTAATTAAATTCTGAAAATTTTATAAAAATTAAGAATATTTGTTAAGTGATATTTTCCTAGTGGAAGTTATTTTTTTTTTGAAGTGTTTCATTTTTTTGAAATGGAAAATACTCCGAAAGTATTTAAAATACCACATTTTTTTATACGTTCATGAGTTGTGTGGGTCTTAATTAGATTATGTGATCCATTTTGTGAATTATTTTTTTAATTTTGTGCTCGATCAAATATGGTTGATTATATGTACACTTTTAGCATTTTTAGAGGGAATGTTAGAAAAAATGGGGTATAGAACTTGTTAAAATATTTCTTGCTTATCGATATAAGTAAATGGATCTGGAACATGACTTAATGTTAACACGTGAATATTTTGGGACATAAACTTTTGATGATAAGTAGAATATGATAATTCTGATGTCACTTCCCATTTGCTGGGACTGTATTGCAATAGAGATTTAAATGAGATTGAGAATTTATAAAATAAAACTTAAAGGATGTTAATTTTATTTTTGAATTATAATTGAAGTTATCTTCCAGAAGAATTAATTTGTTATATCATGATACACGTCATAATTGGATAAACGTGCATATTTATGCTTTTACTTCATACTATGAAATTATCTAATTGAATACATGATATCGTTAATTCATGTATTATTATAAATGCTAAGTTCAGTAGAATTAGTGAGATTCTTACTTAGACTTATTGACTGTCAGTTGAGTGATAGTTCGGTGATTGGAAGATTTAGAGAAAATCTTACCTAGAACTATTTGATTCACCGAGTTGGAGTTCTCAAGTTGGAAGAATTAATATAATTCTCATTTAGAACCAATGAAATTCTGTATTATGAAATTAAGTTTATGATAGTGAAACAACAGAATTGCGGACGATGATTGGGAACATATTGAGCTTTCTACTTCGCACCTAACGTTGACTATTGTAAACGCTAATTTGCATTAATGCAAAATTGAATGTGCATAAATGGGCATTGATTGAGAATAAAATGTCTCTAAAAATTGATAGATCATGGCATCAAAATGTATAGTAGTTAACCTTAATAAAGGTGATAAGCTAAATGCAATAACATTTGTCATGATAAGATTTTGAGTGTACTAGAAGGACATGATGTTTAGAGAGAATCAACCACGTAATAGAAGACCTTATGTAGGCCATACTACTGTAGAGAATAAAGATTGGAACTTTTTAAGTACGAGAAAATATAGATTATTATACTTGAAAATTTGAATTGTTAAGTTCTGTTATAAATGATCGTTTTCTCGAATGTGGCTTGGCTAAGATGGTTAGTATAAAGTTGACAGTTTTTAGTTGGTCACATTTTTTTTAGATGAGTAGTAAGTTCAAACTAGTCTCTTTTTAACAGATGAAAATTTTGAATGTCAATGTGACTTACAAACTGAAGTGTCAATTTTCTCTATTGAAATTATCCGCTATGTAAGTTAAAAGACATGCGACTTGATATTACTAAGTCTCGATGATACACTTATGTAGCAATGTTCTAGTTTGCATAAAACTTAGATCGTAAGCATTAAATGAGTTACAACAGATGCGAGATAGATGGAGATACTAGAAAATGGACTAAGAACAACATATCAGATAGCAAGTGAATGAAATTGGATTTGGTAGATGATCAATGTTATAAAGGTTCAGAGCTTTAACTATACGGTTTGAATCACTTAGGTCGAAAGTAGTTAAGTTAAAGGACATTGCACTTGAATATATTCCTCTTAGTATTGTTTACGTGTCAACACTATACATATTAGATCTTATCTTGTGTGGATAGTGGATTCAAGGGTTAGAAACTCACTTTATATGAGATCAAGAAGTATCTTATTCTATTATTAGTCTTTGACTTGATACAAAATAGATTTATACAAATAATGAAGATGAAGTGAAATCTTATATGATTGATACTGTAACTTAGTGTTGCAAAGTGGAGAAACGTACCTCCCATTTGATATTAAAATAGTATCAAAGATTCCACTAAACTTGATCTCAGTTGTTCTTCTAAGAGTGGTCTCTAACTTGAATTTATACGTGGTATTTCTGTTTGTACTCACAGTGGTGATATTTAATTATGGTTCTGGATATTTGTGCAATGGTTTGAGATTTTGTGTTGAGAAAACCATTCAAAATTATAAGAGCTAAACTTCCATTGAGTAAATACATTTGAATTTTTTGAGAGATAGAGATGGATTTTTATATTTTCATTACATTTATAGATGGATTCAAGCATTTCGGTTGTGCCTCTGATTTTTTTAAGTTGAAAATACTATATTTATTTAGACTTCTCTACTTCTCTGAAGTGGAGTATACAATCAGATTATGGAAGTCAAGACTTTAAGAACTATTTAATAGCGTAAATCTCTATCACGAGATATCGGTGATCTATGTAATGAAAGAGATCCTTATTTGATTGACTATTCCTTAATCACCAATAATTATCTAGAGTATGGTGTAGAAGGATGGAATATAACTGCATATGATGAGGTTTTAGATATGTAGTCCAATTTACGTATTTGCTTTTAGAAAGATTGTTGGTTAACCACAACGTATCGGTTAATAGAATTCTCTCTAAATTAGTACATTCAGAATTGTATAAACTTTGGACATAAGGACAACCAAATATGGGTTGTCTAAACTCATAATCGATTATGTAAGTTCTTGATAATAAGTTTGGGAACATGAGTCTATTAAGAGCGAGATGAATCTCTGAGATACACATAACAGTCCAAAAAGATACATAAGTGAGATTTTGAATGGGTATTGGGTCAAAATATGTGACATTTGACATTTCTTTCTCAATAGAGAGAATTTTGGAGAATATTATTAAAATTGATATTATGTATATTGATGAATCAGTTTTTCTGGATACATAAGAATTGATTTATACTTCCAATTCAAGTGAGAGTAATCCGTTTTAGAGTGGGAGCTATCTATTCGAGTGAAAGACATCAAAGAATTATCCAATTTCAATAGTTTTTGTAAGAGCTATTCAATTTCAATGATTATTGATTTAGAAAACCCGTAGAAAAATTTGAGGAAAGTGATAGAAGTATATCTGGAGTACATAATTCCGATCTGATTTGAGATATGGTGGAAGTTCTAATTTTACATTATGTTTATTGAGAACATTCAGGTTCTTAAAAAAACTAAATGGAAGACTAATGAGTTTATGATAAATAAAACTCATTTTTTAGAGAAAGGTTAGACTCAATATGAGTATATTGAGTTTGATAAACTTTTTTCTTAGCAGTGAGATTCACTTCTATATGCTGATACTAACCATGATTCACTTCTATATGCTGATACTTACCATGATAGTGTGTTTAAGTTTAGATTATACCAAATAGACTTTGAGATTGTATTTCATTCTCAATTGAGAATTAATTGAAGTGATCTATACGAATCAATTTGTAGGCTTCATGTTGAATGCTTTTATAGTATTGTGGTAATTCTATAGTTACACTTGTGGCCTAATGCAATCATCTTGACAGTGGTAATTGAGTTTTAACGGGTTTAAATCTCATATAAAATTTTCATCACGTAGTTAAAAATCTCTGTATTTAGGTAAAAGTCTGATGGTATGTTGTAATTCTAATTTTGATGTTAATGACACTATATTGGCTAAGTATGAGAAGGAGTGCATTGATACATTTTTGAAATGGTTGTCCTTAATTTCTGAGACGAAGGACATGGGTTTAGAAAATTGTATATTTTGTGTTAAGAAAAAGATTATTCTAGCTTTGTTTCTCCATCACAAGAGTTATATACCATAAATATTCTAGAATATTTTTTTTACTGTGGAATTTGCTACCTTGTTGATATTTCTATGTCTAAAGGTGGCCATATGAGCCTTCATGTATGTCCAAGGACTCCATAAGTATACAAAAAATATCCAGAGAACCATATCTAATATGATTAGGAGTTACAACTATGCTATAATATATACTTACCCTAATATTTGTCATGCCATGGATCTAGTCCGAAGGTATCGATGTTGTTCTTAGAAAGGATATTGTGCTACCTGAAGAGTGTTTCTGTCAATTATTCTATTTTTTGTAGAATGAATAACTTGTGATTGAAATATATATCCAAATATCGACTAAGGATGAGAGTTAGTCGAGCACAAATAGTTATTAGATTTGTGCAATCTTACTANAAGGACTCCATAAGTATACAAAAAATATCCAGAGAACCATATCTAATATGATTAGGAGTTACAACTATGCTATAATATATACTTACCCTAATATTTGTCATGCCATGGATCTAGTCCGAAGGTATCGATGTTGTTCTTAGAAAGGATATTGTGCTACCTGAAGAGTGTTTCTGTCAATTATTCTATTTTTTGTAGAATGAATAACTTGTGATTGAAATATATATCCAAATGAGATCCATGATAGTTGTGCAATTATCTCATGTGTCGAGGATCTCAAATATCATGATGGAACCAAACATTCAACAGTATTTCTGTTAGAGACATTAGTAAAGAAAGTGTCTTTGCAATATATTTACGTAAATGATGGTCTATAATCATCATACTCTAAAGATATTTAGAGATGTACTTGTTGGTAATGTCGAATCTCTAAAATTACGTAGAATATGATACTTAGTGTATAAAAAAACTCTTGATTGATTTTTTTGTGTCCATAGATGAACAATTTTTATTTCATGTGTAATCTATTATTAAGATTACGAGATAATATTTTGCATGAGCATAAAAAGTACGTCAAACATGTTGGGATTGGTTTACTCACACAAACAATCGCATTAGATACTTTGAGGGTGTGCTGAGATGAGATAAAGTAGTCATGTTGTGTACGTGATCTGGTTGCCTTTGATAAGATATTAAGATGAGATTATAACAAGTAATCGAAATAGATTTTGTTATCCATTAAACCTGTTTAGTAGCCAGATCGAGTTCTCAATTTGAGATAGCTTGGAGGAATGAACATAAAGAGAACTCAAGTTAAGTATCGGGGAATACTTGAACTAGGATCTGTACAGTGTTATTTGTTTATAAAGGATATGACATACACCCTGAGAATGAGAGAAACCGCGTGTTTCATACCCGTGTGCTTTTACTACTAATATTGGGTAAATGAGTGAATGGATCCCTGTTTCCTCATTGTGTGAGATCTTGAGGTTTATATAAACTCACATATACCTTTATAACTTTTGACTATTTTTGAGATTTTATTTCGGTATTGTTATTTTAGCATGTTGCCAATAATTACGATTGATTCGGTTTGATGGGACATGTATGAGAAAGTAGCTGATTTAAAGTTGAAAGACTCAAGTAGGAAAATAAAACTATTTTGACCAACGTTTATATTTGTTTTTATCGGCCGGACAATTGTGTCTAACCATTTAGGGTATAGAACATACTTGTAAATACAATGATATGATGTGGGGTTCAAGTATGTTCCATAAATATTTGAGAGATCGGAAATACTTGAATTAATGTTGGAAAATGAGTTTGAGGTATAGCGAGATGTAATGTTCCTCTAGTTGAGTTACTATATATCCCTAACATGTTTATAGTATTGTGAGCTCTAATATTACTTGCTGGTCGCCCGATCTATTTGTCGTATGAGTTTTTTGTGAGATAGATCTTGAGAAAGATTTAATGCATGACATTTGTTGTTCCTTGTGGTTCAGATCAAGCTCGTAATGTGCAAGTGAGAGATGTTAGAAAAATACGAGTTGTGGGTCGCCCATATGGGATGATCCGACCCACAAGCTATTAAAAGGGCTGGAGAGAGTGATTTGAATTTGAAATTCAAACATGCAACTCCATATAACCACCCTTAACTCCCCGTAACCTCCTATAATTTATTGCATTGAAAAATAGAGGGAAAAAGATGGCATGAAAAATGAAGGGAAAATTCGTACGAAAATTTACACCAAGCCTCTGTTTGGTCCACATTAAGATTTTATTTTTTCTACTCATTTTCAACCAGATATTTTTAAATAAAATAATATTTTCCATCACATCAATAACTTTTCCTTCATTTTCAACCACACATTTTCCATCAATTTATTATTCCAGAATACATTCTTCCAAAATAATGTGGCTCAAACACACCCCAAAATTGGAAAGTCCTTAGAACCATATTTTGGACATGAAATCTCATAAAAATTGACACTAGGATTGTGGATAATAATCATCTTCCATTGTGATCGGGAATGAGACCATGGGAGAAAAAGAAATGCAGATTGTTGGAGATTTGAAATGTAAGGTGATTCAACCATCAAAATATCTTGGAATTTATCATTTCAAGTAAGTCTCTTGACCTAAAATTCATGTTAAAGAATGCTGCGAATTCTTACACTAACTAATTGTCTTTCATAACATTTAATTATATATATAAAAAAATGATTTCGACGGGAATGATATTCACAAATTGATTTTGATTGAAGAAGCAGCAATCTTGAATTTGGTACATGTGACAGATGATTATATTTATAATAATTATTACCTTTTAACGAATTTACTTTGATTTTGAGAGAATCATGTTGATAACATGTTATAGAATTGAGAGAAAAATAGAAAAGAATGAAAAGTCAATAGACTTGTGTGTGTTTTATTGAGAATCAAAGCCTCATATCCATCTATTTCATCCATTGTTTTGTTTGTCTAACTAAGCAGCCACCCAATTTCTTTACTACTGAAATTTATGTTCACAGCAATGCCACCGTCTTTCTATGTCCAATCGAAACACCATTGTGCCACCCTTGCCATCGTTAAGTATCAAAATGTTGAAACATTAATGCATAATTTTAAATTTTGATTTTTAATATATTTTTATTTGTACATGAAAACGCCGAGTAGGTGGATGGTAGCGTATTTAGAATTAGACGGACATGCAAAAGGTGTTGACTTATGTTTGACTATAACCTTAAACTTTTGATTATAAACAAGTTAATCTTTTTTACCAATAATTAAATTTAAAGTGGTTATAGTCTTCAAAGCATTCAATGATAAATTGATCAACTGTAGTCAAAAGAACAAAATCAAGACTATCAAAAATCGGGCTCATGAAGTAGGTTAAGATGGAAGTTACACATTCAAGACAAGCCCTTCAAGAAAAGATCTTAAAAGACAAACGTCAAACAATGATCAACATCAAGAGCTTAAGAGTCAACGTAAAACAATGATCAAGACGAGAGTATAAGAGCCAAACTTCGAAACAAGATCAAATGTAAATATACTAATACTTTGATCTTTAGCAATGAATGATAAAAACTCAAAAATTATTTTGTGTACTATAAGTTATTTTGATTATTACTTGCACAAAATATTTTGATCAAAAGTAAAACTAATTTTCAAAATTATGCTTGAACTTAGACAATGTTTTTAAAGCATTATTTGCTTTGAAAACTAGTTAGCAACTCTTTCCAAAAGTCTACAATTGTCAAAAAATTCAAATCGAAATCCCAGAGAGTTTTGGGGATGTCCGGTTGATGAAGCTGTTGGAACTTTGATCGTTATAATTTCAAAAGCACAATGGGTATTTTGGTCGTCTGGATCCAAGGGCGGACTTCTGATTGGAAGTTTAGTTTGACAGAATGTTTTGCTTTTTGAGCTGTACAAATACCTTTACTCTTTCCCTTCTTTACAAGAATTTCAAGAGCATTAAGTGAGATATATTTTGAGAGACTTATTTAAAACTAAATTGCATTCACTTCATTTCTTTATTCATATAAAAAGTTTTGGTTGATTCAAACTCTTTTCATCATCTTTATCAAAGTTTTTCATCACTCTATTTGTGCTTAACTTATTTCTATTATTCATAAAAGCGAGATATATTTTTGGAAGAATAGTTTTGAACTTACATTGCATCTATTTCTTCATAATGAATATTTTGAGTGATTGAATCAAACATTTAATTATCATATTCATCAAAGTTTCTCATCTTTCTATTTGAACTTAATTTATTGTTATCACTTATTAAAACAGAGAATTTTGAGAAGATTTTTGAACTTAAATTGCATTTAATTCTTCTTTATATTCTCATTGAAATTTTTTAATTATCTTATTTATCAAACTTTTCATCTAACACTTGAGTTATCATTTGTTGCTATTCATTGAAGTGTTAGCCTGTAATAGTACTCAATTCATTTGTATCATTTATCAAGAGAGGATTTCATTCTAAAATTATTTTTTCATACTTGTGGTCATATTGAGGTCTCGTAAAACTTAATATTGTATTAAGATCCGTGTTCTTCGTTTGTAAGCAATCACAAGCGTTGTAAAGAGTTTGATTGTATCATAAGTCAATCAAATATAGTGAAAATGTATTGTTGTGTCGAAGAGTTTAGTAACGAAGAACTTAGATCATTGTTTTGAATCGAACCTCCCCAATTATATTGTTTACATCCTCTCTTCCCCTTTACTTATCACTTTTATATTTGCGCTTATTATTTAAATTTATCAATTTAGTCTTTACTTGCTTGAATTTAGATCAATTCTTCAAAAAAGTTTTAAAAATCAATTCACTCTTTCTTAGTTAATTATTCTTGGGCTATCAATTAGTATTAGAACAAGGTGCTCATTTTGAATTTAAAGATTTCACAATCTTGAGTAATGATTAACAACAATTTTCAAAATCTTAGGGATTCTACAAATCGCCCTCATTTCTTTGATGGTACACATTATGACTATTGAAAAGCTAGAATATGATTAATCAATAGATTATAATGTTTTGAAAAGTTATTGAATTTGATCCATATGTGCCTACAAAAGTTATTAAAGTTGATGGAAAACTGGATCAAACCATTTCAAAACCTAAAGAGGAGTACGATGAAGAGAATAAAAGAAAAATATCTTTAAATGCTAAAGCTAAAAATATACTCTATTGTGCATTAGATAAAAAAAATTAATCGTATTAGCACATGTGATTCCGTTTTTTTATATTTGGCATGTCCTAAAAGTTACTCACTTCGGCAAAAGTAAAGTAAAGGAAACCAAGATAAGCCTTTTGATTAAGAAATTTGAAAATTTCTTTATGAAACAAAATGAACCAATTATTGATATGATTTCTCGTTTCATAGATATTGTTAATGGCCTCAAAGGCTTTAATAAAAAATTTACTAATGGTGAATTTGTGAGTAAAATGCTTAAGTCTCTCTCGGAGGATTCGAGCTCGTTGAGAATGTTGGTAGAAAACACCAAAAATATTAATATATATATATCCATTAGAAGAATTTTATGGAACATTGATGACATATGAGCTAAATCGTATCGAGACAAAGGAGAAAACAAAGAAGAAGAAAATCGCCAAATTGATTTAAAGTCGATAATGGATGAAGGCACTTCAAACAAAAATAATAAATGATGAAGAACTTGATCACCTAATTCTTCTTGTCAAAAATTGGAGGAATTTTCGCAACAATTTATGATTTCAAAAGAAAGAAGAAAATAGCGAAGAGAAAAGTAATAATATTGTTTGCTATGATTGTAACAAACCCGACTCCAAGAAAACTAATTATTAGAACAAGAAGAAATTTTTGAAAAAGAAAACACTTCAAGCCACATGGGATGAAATGACGACGATGATCATGAAAAAAATGAAAGTCAAGAGAAAGTTGCCAACATTTGTTTCACGGCTATTGAAAATAAGGTAAATGAAAATTGTTTGTATGAAGAGTTATTCACCTCTTATGACGAAATGCTTGAAAAGTTTGAAAAACTTATTTATTATTTTTTTTTTATCATTTTTTCCTCCAAAGAAAAATTCTTTATTGGTTAATAAGGCTAAAAAGCTTTTGAAAACTCAAAATGATTTTGAAAAAAGAAAAGTCAATTACAATTCTTTAATTAAGGAGAATTCATTTTCACAAGAAAAGATTTTGAATTTGACTAAAATTGTTTATAAATTTACTCAATACAAGGAAAAATTGATCTAGTGCTTGGTGAACAAAAATGTGTTTTTGATAAAGAAGGAATTGGATATAAAACATTTTTTAAACAAAAGTTTCTTTGTTATAGCCTCTACTTCCCCCTTTTCAAGTATCACATATAGTATTTGTAATAAATGGACATATGCATTTTAATTGTTCAATAAAAAACAAGTTGCACTTTGAAAGCAAACAAAAGTGGATTCAAAATTCCATAAACACTAATAACCAAGGACCGAAAGTTGGATGGGTACCAAGAAAGATTAAGAGCAAGTGAGTCTTGGATAATTGGATGGTGGATGTTCAAAGCATATGGCTAGTGATCAAACTTTATTGTCAAATTTCAAAATAAAAGGATGGTGGTCATGATACTTTTGAAGATAATGCTAAATTAAAAATTATTGGCATTGAAATTATTATTAATTATTCATCTCCCTTTATTGAAAATATGCTCTTAATAAATAACCTTAAACATAACTTACTTAGTATTAGTCAATTATATGATAAATTTTATCTTATCAAATTTGATTATTCCAAGTGCCTTATTGATGATACTATATCAAAAGAGGTGATGCCTATGGAAAGTCAAAGTAATGATATTTATGTCATAAACATTGAGTTTGAAAAGTGAAAAAAATGTTTAAATTTACTTAGTTCATGTCTGCGTGGACCTATTTTTAAAAATTTCCAAAAATATTGTTTGAGAAAGACAATTTTTGATGCATGTCAATTTGGAAAATAAGTGAAAAATTCTTCCAAACTTAAGCAACATTTTTCAACTACAAAACTTTTAAAATTTCTCCACATGGATCATTTGGGACCATCTAGAACTTCAAGCTTAACGTTTCTAGATTTACTTGGACCCTATTTTTGAAGCTAAAAGATGAAGCCTTGAAGGTATTTAAACTCTTTTGTAAAAGTTCAAAATGAAAAAGAGTACATCATTACTACAATTTGGTGTGATCATAGTGGAAAATTTGACAATATTACATTTTTTGATTTTTCCAGAATTTATGGCTATGAGCATAGTTTCTCGGCTACTAGAACTACTCAAAAACAATTGTAGTAAAAATGAAGAACCACATATTGCAATATATAGCTTGGATTATGAAAATGGATTACTACAGTGTTATTGAGCTGAAGCCATTAATATCGCTTGCAATATTGTAAATAGAATTTTGGTGAGTTGAACGAAAACGAAAACTCCATACGAACTTTTGAAAAATAGAGTTTCCAATATTGGTTACTTTAAAGTCTTAGGTAGCAAATATTTTATTTTAAACTCAAAAGAAAAATTGGGAAAATTTGTTTCAAAATTCGATATTGGAATCTTTCTTGATTATTCATCAACGAGCAAAGTTTATCGAGTTTTCAACAAAAGAACTTTAGTTATTGAATAATCCATGAATTTAATTTTTAATGAAGCTAATCCTCTTGATCAAGAGAAAGATATTGCTAATAATGTAGGTTTGGAGATTCTTCTTGAACAAATGAACACCAAAGATTAAAATAAGGAAGATCCTACAAATTAATATAAGGAAGAAGCAAATGTACAACAAGGTGAAATAGAATCTCTTGAAGTACAAAATGATCAAACACTAACTAAGGAATGGAGTCAAAATAAGTATATCTTGAACGTGTTCAAGAAATTTGAAATGGAAGAATTGAAGACAATGAACACTTCGATGAGCTCATCAATCAAGTCAGACAAAGACGCTAAAGGTAAATTTGTAGAAATAACAAGGTGTCGTCGTTTGATCGGATCTCTTCTATATTTAACCACAAGTTGACTTGATATTATATTTAGTATGTGCTTATATGTTATATTTTAATCAAATCTTAAAGTATCACACCTTAGTGCTGTAAAACGAATTTTTACATATCTTAGTGGCACTAGAACATTAGGTTTTTGGTATCCTAAAGACACTTAGAAGGGGAATATTGTATTAGAATTTATGAATACGATAAATCAAGTAGTCGACATTCTTACTAAATCTCTAATACTTGATAGATTTTCATATATTCGAAAAGATTTGAAAATTATTGCTGAATTGGAAGTATATGGCAAAATCGTATTCTTACATGATTTCCTTGTGCATTATTGGTTGAAATTTATATAAACTTTACCCGATTGATTTTGCTTTTGACATTTCATTACTTATGATTTGATTAGTATTTTGATGTAAATGTGATGATTGTCCTCTTGTTTAGACATTTCATACATTTGGCTCTTTGTATTTAATTGAGGGGGAATATTATTATTTCCTATTGTTCTTTTAAAGTTTTGATCTTATATGCCATACCCTTGCTCTCATACGTGCTACTTTTTTGCTTTTGCCAAAATGGAAAGAATTGAGTAAGATAGATTCGAAAAACATTAAAAATGGGGAAGATGAGTGAGATTATATGCTTTGAATGATTAAATGACGCACTTTGAAATAATCTATTATTTTATATTTTTAAATTGATGACAATCAGTCTGTAAAAGATAGGGGCATATGCTTTAACTGTGATATCTTTATTATTTATTCCTTGTTGATATTACTTTACAAATCATCTTGTTTGTCATAATAAAAAAGGGAGAGATTATTGATCTATGGTTGATAATAATCTTAAAGTTTTGATTATAACAAATAAGTTAATCTTGTTTATTAACAACTGAATTTAAAGTAATTATAGTTTTCAAAATATCCAATTATAAATTGATCGATCGTCGTCAAAAGACCAAAATCAAAACATCACAAATCGGACTCATGAAGAAGGTCAAAACTAAAGTCACACATTCAAGACAAACCTTTCAAGAAAAGATCTTAAAAGACAAACATCAAAGAAAAATCAAGATCAAGAGTTTAAAAGCCAAATGTCAAAGAAAGATCAAAACCAGAGTATAAAATCCAAACTTTGAAACAAGATCAAATGTAAAGGTACTAATATTTTGATCTTTAGCAATGAATGATAAAAACTCAAAAACCATTTTGTATATCAAAAGCTATTTTAATTATCACTTGCATAAAATATTTTGATTAAAAGTAAAATTGATTTTCAAAATTATGTTTGAACTTAGATCATATCTTTAAAACATTATTTTCTTTGAAAACTAGTTAACGACTCCTTCCAAAAGTCTACATTTGTCAAAATATTCAAATTGAATCAAACGGGGTCAGAAAAGGAAAACGGCTGTATCGACTACAATTGATGGAATGTCGAGTCGAAGGTGGCGAATCCGGATTGATTGTCCGAAATTCCCCGAAGAGTTATGGTAGGCGTCTAGTTGATACAATTGTCAAATTTTTGATCGTTATAATTTCTAATGCATAACGGCTATTTTAATCGTCCGGATCAAAGGCCGCTTCCAGTTGGTTGTTCAGTTCCTTAGAGTTTTTTTTTTTTGCTTTCTGAGCTCTATTAATACCCTTACTCTTTCCATTCTTTGCAAGAGTTTAAAAAGCATTAAGTGAGATATATTTTCAGAAAATTATTTGAGATTACATTGCATTCATTTCATATATTTATTCATATAAAAAACTTTGATTGATTCAAATTTTTTTCATCTTCTTTATCAATGTTTTTCATCATCATCATCATCTCTCTCTCTCTCTCTCTCTCGACTTATTTACATCATTCATAAAAGAGAGAGATATTTTGGAAGAATAGTTTTGAACTTACATTGCATCTATTTCTTCCACTTTTTCGTATTGAAAACTTTGACCGATTGAATCAAAATTTTAATTATCATATTCATCAATATTTCTCATATCTCTATTATAACTTAACTTATTGCTATCACTTAGGGTCCGTTTGATTGCAAATGTGGAAAATTGGTGGAAAGAAAATGTTTTACTGGGAATTAAATTGCCTAGAATTTATTTTACTGGGAATTGTAATTAATTGTGTTTGATTGGTATAATTTTTCACCTGAAAAATGTAGAAAGTTTGGTGTCCGTTTGTCATTTTTTATGGAAATTGTCGATCAAAGTGATAATTTTTTCTACTATTATGTCTAGAATTTGTTCCAATTACCAAAAAGTAAAAAAAAAAATTAGAAAAAATTACCATACCGAATACCATTCGTTTGATTTTGTTTTGCATAGAAAT
>CAIGRL010307872.1:0-14340 GCA_903798325.1 Fraxinus xanthoxyloides
AATCCTCTTCTAATCGGACTATATATATCAACTTAAAATCCTAATAACATGATGGCTTTTTTGAGCAGCACACCAAATTTGGAATTCGGTGTTTATTTTGAGTCTTAATAAAATTGAATTGCTTATTTAAATTTAAGGGACTCATAGATAAATAGAATTAGGTTTTTATATATGTTAAAAAGTCAATATTCTTATTATGAAAAGTACCCTAAACTCATATATATAATTTATCTCTCAACACAATTATAACTAATCAAATGAATTTTGGTATAGTCGACTTTCATATAATTTGATTCGTAAGAGGAGAAAATACAACACCTAAGCATTATTAATAAAATAATGAATATATCAAACTGAATTGTGTGTTTTTTTTTTTTAAACTACAACTGAACTGGATATTAATTAGGCTAAATTTTGAAACTTCAGAAATCTGATGATTTTTCCTTTCAATTAATAGTCTGAACTGCTAGGGCAACCTTTTCCTTCTGTTAAATCTCTTAATAATTTTTATTAAAATCCGTTTATAAACAACTTCCAAAGATAAACATGCTTTATTTACAAATCAATTAACTTAATATTTTAATGGGTAGATTAATCTTAGTTAACATACAATTTATAAAGACTCGTCTGGTAGAGGGCACTATCAAACTCTCACCGTCGTTATTCAGCGTACGTGATTACCATTTACTAAAAATATTATATCTTAATCCATCTAGTTATCAAACGTACGTAAGTAATTTATTAGTAATTCCTTCTTCTTTTGGACTTAGGCATGATAGATGCTTCTTTCTTGTTAAATACGAAGAATGACCCAGACAATTTTTATTTTTACTGTTTTTCATTTTTCTTTATAATTTTTTTTTTGTCATATTTGCACTTGAGGCCTGAGGGTAAGTTCTCTTTTCACAAAAAATCAATGAACTTTAGAAGTGTTCATCATCAATATTGATCCCAACTCTGAACCACTTCAAAAAGTTGGGTGATAGATTGACACAAAAAAATTAATTTTTTATGGACCATACAGAGTCTTAAAACATGTATCTCACTTCTACGTTTTACCGTGTAATTTGATTTCTTACGCGTCAAACCTATAAATTTGTTCATTAGTACCTAACTGATAATATTTAAGGTTCAATAATTGCAATTCCTGCAATTATTTTCCTCGATTAGGAATCTTGTGTTCATTTTAATTGATTATTTAATGCTAGTACCTTTCAAATAGATATTTTTTTCTTTGAAAATCATACAAATTTCCGCCGTCTGGAAAATTTTAAAATCTATCTTTTCCAAGTTGAATTAAATAACTCAATAATTTGGAATAATTCTCCTCCAGGCTCCAACCTCCACTGGGTATAAGTACAAGGCAAGAAATCAATGCCAGAAGCCTTCTTGCATTCTGCACAAAATAATCCATTTCCAGAAATGAATTTGCATGCAAAAGACATGACTGAATGCGTAGGCTGCATGCCGATGGAAACAAGGCATTTTTTTGGGTTGGCTAGGGCTCCATCAAGAAAAAAAAACCAGAATTTCCCACAGAAAAGAAGCAAATTTATGGTAGCTATACAAGAGATCGTTTGAAGTTTTGAGCTCAGATAGTTTTGCAGAGCAGAAGCACGCCATCGCCATGCATGTTGCAGGAACGAAGATAGGGCAGCTGAAGGTATGTCTTCTTTTCTTTTGAAAAACATCCGGGTTGAAATAGTTATATAATTTCCATTTTTTCCAGTAAGTTTACATTAGGCGCTTGAACGGGATGTGCCCGTAGTTATGTTACTAAAATTTTTTAAGGGTAAGATTTCATACGATTTTAAACTATTTCAAATCAAATAGTTTAAAACGGTTTGAATCAAACCAAACCAAACCAAATCATTATCTAATGGTTGGATTTAAACAACCATTGTAGTCACCTAACATCTAACGAACAAGTGAAAAAATAGATATATTAGACTTAAATCTCAATATAACACCTCAATTGAAACATTCTACAGTTACAATGTAATATATATGTCTCAATATAAACTTAAACCAACGAAAAATATGAAGTTCAACCATAAAACATAAGTAAATTTGTTGAAATCTAAATTTAATTAATTAATTATATATCTTGGGTACAACAACTATTTATTTTATTTCATTGACCAAATGGTTCAAGTTGGTTTCAAATCGTTTCTAAATGGTTTAGTTTAAAGTTGAACTAAAACGATGATGGAATCACGTACACCGAACCAAATCTATAATTTCAAAACAATGGTTCGATTTGAAGGTGTATTTTTTTTTTCACCCCTACTATCTACCCATTTTAGGAAGGTTAGTGAACTAATATTGGTTATTTAATCTAATTTATGCCCACCAGAAACAGGAAATTCTCCGTGGCCCATTTCGGTTGTGCCTTGACCATTTTTTCCTTGTTTCTAATTCTGTTTTGGCCATTTAGTTGAATTTGGACCTTAATGGGCCTGATCCAAAAATAGCCCAAGTCATTATTCAATTAAAATCTTCCAAATATAAAATAGTGGTAATTACATCGAACCAAAATTTTTAAAATGTAATTTCAAAAATTAGATATAAAGTTTATTTATACAATTTCAAATATTAATTCAAATATTTAATATTATTAATACTACCAAAATTCATCTCAATCCCTAATTACTCTCTCTCTTTCTCTCTCTCTACCCATCGCTGCGCCGATCTACTCCTCTCAGGAAGAAGTCATCGTCGTCGCCGGTGTGAAGCGCCATCACCGTTGTCGCTACAGTTGTGAAGACACCACCACTATTGCGCTCAAGATGCCACCATCGAGCAGCATCGAAGCGCCACCTACGTCGTCGTGACTGTTGCGAAGACACCACCACCACTGTGCTCAAGACGCCACCATCGAGTGGTGTTGGCGTTGTTCAGAAGCAGCAACGTCGCTGCGAAGATGCTGCTCAGGCCCATCACTTCGTAGCACCGCATCTCGATCTACGCAACGTCGGGGCTATGTTGACCGGCAATATCAAACCAATATTGTGGGTTGTGATTTGTAGTTTGTGGTGAGCACTGGTGATATTTGTAGTTTGTGGTTTCTGGCAAGGAGCGTCACTGTTGTGGTTTTTCGGCTAGGTTGTGTTGGTGCGGGTGGATTTGTTGTGGTTTTTCTTGGCGGCGTGTTTGCGTATCTGGGTGTTTTTTTGTTGGGGGTGATGGTGGTGCATTCTAGCCATTGGTGAGGTGGTGTAATGGTGGATCTAACACTGTTGACGGCGTTGGTGGTGGATTTGGCGGTTGAGATGATTTTTGTTGAATTTAGTGGTGGTAGATCTAGTGGTGACATTAATAGTTTTGTAGTTGAAAATGGTGGTCAAGAGGTGGTGGTGGAGGTTCTTGCGGCGACGACGACGACAGTGCTGCTAGAGGGTGCTTTTGGAGGGAGTGGTGAAGTGGTGGTCACGAGTATTGATTACGGCCACAAATTATTTGGTTGATTGTGACCATTAAATTGATTAATCTGTTACCAATAAATAATATGTGATCAATGAAAAAAATAATTTGTGACCAAAAAATAATGCATGATCTAAAAAATTGTTAATTTGTATTGATAATTTGTAAATTTGTGACTGTCTGATAATTTGTGACTTATAATATTTGTGATTGATAAATGAATTGTGATGTATAAACTTTTGATTTTGTGACTGATAAACAAATTGTGATCTATAAAATTTGAGAACTATAACTGCAAAATAATTTGTGACATATAAAATTTGTGATTTATGATCAATGAATAATATATAAATTTGATAGATTTGTGACCGATGAATAAATTGTGACGTATAAATTTATTATTTGTGACTGATAAATAAATCATGACCAATAAATTTTTTGAATCGTGACCGTAAAATAACTTGTGATATATAAAATTTGTGATTTGTGATCAATGGATAACATGTGACCAATTATATAAAATTTGTAGACCAAATCAGATGGAATTGTGATCTTAATATATTTAATTAATAAAATATATGTTTAATTAATTAATTTATAAATAAAAATTTTAAAAAAATTTGAGATTTGAAATTTTAAACCTTAAAAAACCTGAAATTTGAAATTTTAAGTCTTATCTCTTAAATTTGAAATGAGCGAAAATTAATCTATAAGTTATAAAATTTTTCCTATAAAATAATAGAAAGAAAAATGCATAACATGTATATATTCTAAAAGGGTGATTCATTGTTTAACTAATTTATTCTTGACTTAGAATGTTTATAGGTCAACTATTGACCCAGTTGGCAGAACCGGTTGCGCAGCTAATGCAGTAATGCTTCATCGATTCTGCCGGGTTAGACCGGTTTAGTCCCCATAATTAAGAATATTCCGTTTCACTGGTTTTGACTGTCTTAAACATGATAGTCAGCAACTAGATAAGTGAAACTGTGCTTCTAACAGTCTTAGCCAAACCCTAATTTCCAAAAATGGATGTTGTTATCCCTCACGATACCATACTTGGGAGTCTCACCGAGCTTCCACTCCAATTTGCGGTTCAGGTAAAGGGTTTCAATATTCCCAGCCTGAAGCCCGGCGGCAAACAGCTTGTTAATTCGTCGAAAATCCTCAAGATTTCCCGGCGTCTTGATTCAACAAGTTGGTCGATCGAGGTTCTTATCGATGAACAATTGTCAGGCCTGAAATTGGAAGCTAAACACTTTCTTGATTATGTTCTCATCACGTTCGACTTCCAGAGAATCGAAAACGGGAAATATATACTTGTGGCTGATGGAGTGAAGGAAAAGAAGTCCATCGACATGTTTCTCCGGATGGGGTGGGTTGCGCTATTTTTCTTCTTNTTCAATATTCCCAGCCTGAAGCCCGGCGGCAAACAGCTTGTTAATTCGTCGAAAATCCTCAAGATTTCCCGGCGTCTTGATTCAACAAGTTGGTCGATCGAGGTTCTTATCGATGAACAATTGTCAGGCCTGAAATTGGAAGCTAAACACTTTCTTGATTATGTTCTCATCACGTTCGACTTCCAGAGAATCGAAAACGGGAAATATATACTTGTGGCTGATGGAGTGAAGGAAAAGAAGTCCATCGACATGTTTCTCCGGATGGGGTGGGTTGCGCTATTTTTCTTCTTTTCATTTTTCAGTTTTTTGGCAATGATTTTCTATAGTATTTTAGAAAAAGGCTGATTAATTTTTCTTATATCCTTAACTAATTTGTTGGTTGTCATGTGTGCCGTCTCCTTGAAGTCAGCATCTGGATAAGCTTCCTTGACCTAATTACACTGATCTTTGTTCCACAAGACATAAGGAAGAGAGTGGGTTTTCCTTGTTAGATGTCGAAAAATATACATCACCAAGAAGCTTCACAATATGCAAAACCAATAACTTTAGCAACCACTAAGGTTTAGGGCTCAGTTTAATCGACTCAAAAAACCACAGGGTTATTCCAAACCCTTACGCTCAACCAAACACACCACAAAATCTACAAAAAGCCTTCTCACATCCAAAGGGAGATAAGGTGGTAGCTGACAAAGAGGAGAAGAAAGGAAGAACCACCTTCTTGTACTCACAGAGGCACTCACAAAGAGAGGAAGGGAGACACACACGGCTGCCTCACTTCGCTTCAATTCTACCACACTGACAATTCAATTGAAAAGGCAACATATGAACAAAACTAACTTCAAATGTGCCGAAGAGATTGCAGATGAGCCTTAAGCCTAATTAATGGCTCATTTCTTATACTGACTTCAAATGGCTCGGTTAAGTTTTAGGTCGAGCTTTTGGTCTGAGTCACATTTTATGGTGTTAATTCAAACTTGGCCGAAGCCTGTGAATATAACTTAAAACGTTAAACGTCATAGTCATGAGATTTATTGAGTGTCAACAAAAACACAACAAATCTCCATCTTCATACCTAATATACTTGCAAGCAAAAAACACCAAGTTAATACATGCCTAATTAACATATCCAAAATAAATAGGAAGTTATAATAGACCTTACCAATGTTTCATACCCGAAACATATACCATATCTGCTAAGTGTACTCACCAAGGATTAAGGTCAAACCATAATACAATAAAAAATACTCAGTGAGCCAAACTGCGCACTTTATACTTAATTAACAAGTAATATAACTTTAGAAAAAAAAATTGTTATGCTAGGTGATACTACACATGCGATGAGAGCACACCATAAGGTAATATAAATAAGTCATTTGATCATGTTCATTACATAGAAGAACAAATATTAAGACCAACTTAATCACATAAATAGTCAACATATGCGACCAATGCATAAATGACTATTAAGAAAAGATTTACCACAATTACCCTACCATATTCTATGTAGCCCATGTATTGAGAACACCTCTCCTCTCATTGCAAACAATGCTCACTAGATTGCTCACTCTTCACACCTAATTGATAATCTACTAAATCTTGAGTCAATAGAAGGTTCCCCTATCACTTCCTTACCATCTCTCATCTAAACTAGGTAGATAATGGGTCTCCCACCTTAATAGATGTGATGGGAGTGTCACTTTCTCACAGTGATCTAAATGCCATTCCTCCACACCACTTGTACATGTCACCAATGCACCCTCGGGCATCTATTCTCAATATTTAGCCCAATTACTACTAATGCACCTACTAATAACTAAAGTGAGAACACACACATTGTCAAACCTCACAACACCAATCCAACCGCTATGCATGCAACTCGTTACACACCATAACATGATCACTATTAAAATTCATGTAAATGAGATTTCACACATTAAACCTCACTCGAATTAAAATTAGATCCAGTACCACGTTTTTCTCACTCCTCACATTTTTTGTGCTTATTATTCTTTTTAGGACGAACTCTTATAAAATATTTAGATTTACCACAGTTATAACATCTTTTACCTCCCCTTCCTGACTTAGACATACATTCGATAGCTTTAAAAACATTTTTGTTGAACAAGAATTACTTTCATCTTTTGATTTCAAATCTAAAAACACTTTTGCCATTAAAAATACCTAACTCAAAATGTATAGTTATTTCACCAAAAAACTCACAAAACACAAAATGCAACCACACAATGACCACAAACAATGTAGAGACAAATCACAAACAATAGACAATCAAACTTCCCTAAGTTTGCTGTCAATACTAATGGCAAATAATGATATGGCAACACTATCAACAATGAATCTAAAACACAATTTATTAGACTCACAAAGAATTCAATAGATCAAATTCACAAAGAATCCAAGACACGAATTACCAAATAATATTCTACATCTAGCAATATGCAATGCTTACCTCACACAGTAACCCATAATTCCAAACTTAATGGCCACCCCCGCTCGATTACCTTTAATACAAAAAGGTAAATGACTACTTTGCACGATAGCTTTTACTGCAATAACAAAAAGAAAGAATATGATACCGAGCAGGCCAATATTTAGGTCCATAAATTAATGAAATATGAGAACTATACATCTTCAGGCCACCACTATTTGCCATAAAAAATTTGGCAACTACAGCAACCGAAAAAATAGCAACTGACACCCGAAAAGTCAAGGCAAAATTGTCCAACTTTAGTGAACTGTACGAAACAAGTAACACAGTTTATTTTACGTTGTTTCATTTGTAGTAGATATTATTTTTACTTATATATATATACATATATATATATATATATATACACATATATATATATATATAATGACTGGACTAACATAACTGTTTTTCTTGTATATATAGATGATGTTGTTATGGTCGTTGAAAAAAGCCGCTTTTTCATTGGTTGCGTAAAGAGTATGGTTCCCATGAGAAAAGATTTGATCAATTTGAGCTTAGAAGCAAGCAAACTCTATACTATGACTATTAGCTAAATGCAAATGTAAAATTAGAGAAAAGACATCTATACAGAAAATACATGCTAGGAATTCGACTCCGTCATTAGTATTCATTATAATTCTCATTTTCTATCGTTTCAACTAGATTTATGCTTGGATTAACAATCGATAATCCTATATTATCTAACAATATCTCTCGAACAGAGTTACCTATATCTACATATGACACAAACTATTCCTATCCCAAATTATCTCTAACATCTATATAACGTTATGTTGATTACCAAGTATGAGCTAAACCTATTTTGAAACTCCCAAAAAAAAAATAAAAAAAATAAAGTAGAAACACACTTAATAGTTAATTATTCATTCATGCATAGATTAAAACTATGGGACCAATCCATCAAACAAAAATTGATAATAAAAAGAAATCTTGAATTTAAACATCTATTAAGGTTTACATCATCACCCTAGACACATTGATTTTAGCCTAACATGCTCATAATAAAAAAAATAATAGTAACTGAATATTCATCACCCGGAAAATTAAATTGCAAAAAGAAGGTTAAGGATGAATTGTTGTCTCCTTTGAGTTCCTGTAGTGGAGTCTTCAAGATATCTCAAGTTGGTCATATCTCGATCCTCAGTGGTCAAATATATTCTTCATCATTAAGATGTACCCAAAGCTTGTTCTTCAACTTCTCACCCATGATATTTATTCTAAGGTTGAATTCACAATACTCATTCATTTTTTGTTCAAGTTTAGTGGTATTTTGAAAAACGCGTAGTTCGACCCTAACAATACCTACATGAGGGTGAATAGGTATAATATGTGGAATTAAAATTACTAACGAATTAAATAGAAACAAATCACTTTTTAATTCTTTTCTAAATGATTAATCATGCAAGTCAATTTTAATTCTATGTTTGAATACCGTAGTGTATATAGTAAAAACAGTAAATAAAGTAGTAAATCAACACACCGAATGTTCATGAAGTAATCCAACTGGAAAAAATTGCTAGACAATCGAGTATCAGACCAGACGACACGTACTATCTTATCTCCTGACTACAATTCTTATAGCTTTTCGCTGATCCCATACTCTTCTACACCAATCCTTAGCTGCAATTCGCTAAAACTCTCCGTGGAATCTCCTACAGTGCAGCACTCTTAGCCTTGCGGAATCGCCTATCTCTTGTAGATCAATGAAGAACACTTTGCTCTTCACAGACTGAAATTTCAGTCAACTTCCCTCGATCTTTAGAACTTTGACAGATGTGAAAGAAAGACAAGTTTGATATTTTTATTATGGATGTGATATTTTTCTCACCAAGATAATATCAATGGACGAAGGTTGAAAGATAAAATTGATGAATTCTCTAACAGATTAATCTCTCTCAATGTTCAACCTTATGAAAATACGTTCAGAATTGTTTTGGTATATATAGGTAGGTTATAAAACGAATAGGTCGGGGAAAAAGCTTTTAAATTACGAAATAATTTTTTTTTGAACAACACTATCGCTCGAGTGAGAGCTCAGTGACAATCGAGCGACAGGCTGTCGCTCGAGCAAATGTGGGACGACAGTCGAGCGAGAGGGTTTCTACTTTTGACGCTCGAGCCAATTTTGGTGACAGTCTAGCAAAATTCCATGCCATATTTTCCTTCTTTTACTATTCTCGAACCTTAAACCTAAAAACCTTAACTTTAACTATTTGCACATTACTACTTAACTTTTTATACAAATTACAATTAAGTCCCTTTTGTTTACAAGATTGTCAATTACAACATTAAAACCTAACAAGCTCCCCCTTGACATTTTATGACAAAACTACTAACTAAAAGTCAAGGTAGTAATCAAACTCAAAAACCTATCACAAAGCTAACTGAATTGAACAAATTCAGCATTTCAATCAACATATGTTTCCTGAAATAGACCACTCAACATCAAGTGTAAAATGTATGAAAAACAGTATAAATAAAATAGTTCAAGCAATTCATAGAATATGGGCAACTTAAGAATCATATCGTATTTTTCATTTTCAATCATGCATGCTAAATCAAAACATAGTACTAATACAACCCAACAAACAAAGAAGATACATTGATACTATTAAAACGTCAAATTTCATTTAGCAGAATTGAAAATAAAATATAACATGCCTATTGAGTCAAAATCATTTTATATAAGTTAAAAATTTCAATTACTTCTAAATGATCGAAATATAGATACATCAAGAAAACATCTAGATAATCTAATCCCACTTCTCCTAACAAAAATACATATAACATCCCTAAAATATCACTCCCCTTTTTTGTCACAAAATGACAAAGGGTAAGCTTATAAACTATGAAGCACGTCAGCATCATCTAATCCATTGAAGTCCATGCTAAATATAGCCAACAGCACCCTGAAGTGTAGTGACCTCGACAGTGAGTTGATCCCTGTAGCACGCAGCTATATAATCTCCGCTATTATCCGAGCTTGCTGCTCGATAAACATGGTCATTTGTCCCATGAGAGGCCAAAGGGTCAATGAGAGCAGAAGTAGAAGGTACAGACTCAGTAGGAGGATGATCTGACTCTAAAGGAGGAGGAGTCAGAAGTCGACGGGATGTCGGAGGGCTGAGGAGTAGTAGAAAAAGAAGAAAAATTCGAAGAAGATAAGGTCATCAATCGAATCGGCCGGCATAGTCGGGTCTACAGGCTATACAGGTTTAGATGAAGTATGTGACCTACTCTGAGCTATGGTAGTATGACCAATCGGCCGGGAAACCCATCCAGAACCCCTTTGGGAAAACTGACTCCTAAAGCTTCACTAAACTATATATCAAGCAAGCATAGGGCAGCCCCACCATCGTCCTCGTGACTCGAAAAACCCTCAAAATCTGGTGGTATATAAAAGAAGGCAAGTTGATAGAGTCTCCATTCAGCGGAGCATATAGAAAATGAACATTCTCTATAGGTAACGAAGAAGTATGGGAGACCGGGCAAAAACTCGTGCACACGAGCGGAATAGAATCTGGCGGTCAATCGGAAGAGACCCAGTGCGAATCGCACCTGGACCTCCTTCCAATGGTGTGTTAAACACCGTCAAACGAACCAAGGAGGCCGTCGGAAGAGAATCAGGAATACGATAAGGAAATAAGGGGCAGATGACCGAAAAAATATAAATAAGACTCGAAATAACGTCCGGAGTAATCTTAATTGTCCTACTCCGAAGGAAAACCCTAAATGATGACCCACTAATATCATGGATGTTAGCATAGAACTCCCGAGCCAAAAGACTTGGTGGGGGAACTAACTCGATCAACAGAGGTTCCCAACCCGAAAAGTGAAAATAGCGACGAGGTCGGGATATGTCAGACATGATGACCTCGCGCTCAGAAAGGAAAACTGTGAACCAAAATTGTCTTGGGCGACATTAGAAATAAACTTAGCCCTACTATAGGAAGTGAAGGTACTAGGAGTGGAAGCGGTCATACGAGCTCTCTTGGACGACATATGAAATAAATAGAATCAAAACATTAAAACCTCGATATACGAGCTATACCAGACCATGATATGTATGGTATGCATGAATAGACGCAAAATGAGACAAATAGGAAAACATACACCGTGCCCCAACATGAATGCATAATGACATGTAGTAATGCCAAGACGTAGGTGACGTGAAGACATGACACGTGCCGTGACGTCAAGCGACAGGATGTGATTTCACGACGCAATGACGTGATGCCGATACCAATCCCAATACACAAACCGACATCAACAAGCTGCACACTCCCAACCAACAACATTCAATCCCAAACTTAATCAACCATACAAAGATCAAAATCAACTATTAATCAAACTAACTAAAAAATGATCCAAACCAATGACCTCAACCTCAACAACTCAAATCACCAACATATACACAACCACCAAAACAACTAAACACTAGCTAATTCTAAAGCAACCCAATCATTCAACAATGCTCAATCAAACAAAAAGAATGAAGAACATTCATTAAACCACTTGAAATCGAGCCAAAAATAGTCAAATAATGCAAATTTTGCACCAAAATCGTACAAAAGTTGATGAAATTATATGTGAATGCTAGGCCATGTAACATAACATCAAAACCCAAACAATAATGAAAAATCATTGAAAAAATTCAAAGAAAAATTGCTAAAATAGTGAAAAACCAAAAGTTTAGAAAATTACTGTTGAAATTCGATGTTGTGATGATATGGCACCACCAAAGTGGTTGAATGAACTAATATAGTGTTTATGAAGTAGAAATCTAGAGTGTGCTGGTGATTTTTGTAAGAAATCAAAAGAAAAAGTGGAGAAAAATGCAAAAAACCTTTGAAAAATAACGTTTAAATTCAAAATGACGGTATGTCACTCGAGCTAGAGTCGAGCGATAAGCGAGTAAGGCAGCTTCTGCTGTTGTCGCTGGTGCGTGGCCCAACAATAAGCCAGAAAAATTTCAAATGACAGAAATAGCACCATAATTTTAAAAAATAAGGATAATAACAATTTTTTCAACAATAAAACGTTAATTTAAGCAACTTAAATTCCTGACAATCCGATAAGATAAAGACAGCATGCAGCAGGCTTGAGCCACATTTTGTTATATTTTATATGTAATCTTGATACGCACACATTTTAGTTTACGAAAGACGCTCTAGAGGGATTCAAAAGCCAACTTTCCACACATTCAATTCCACACAAGAGAGAGAGAAAATATTTCAAATTAGTTGTTTATAATAAATTTGCAGTATAGCTTGTGTTAAGGGGTAAATTCAATATCGAGTAAATATAATTAAAATAATAATCGATATATAGGAGTACTATTAGTTTATGTTAACAAGGTTCTAGTTTTAATATATAATTCCAAGTTTCGATATGTTTTAAGATGTTTTAGATAGAATTTTAAGACGCAATAGTTTATAATGATTTTACTTTTCAAAACAATTTCCTTTTTTGAGCTTAATTTCAATGTAAACCTAAGAAGAAAGAAACCAGGGAAAAGACCGGCCACAGAAATTCTACAAAGTCTATTTTAATTTTGATAAATTGCTGACTCTTTTTCTCAGAGACTGGTTGTGTGTATCATGAATCTATGGAGAGACTAATCTATATGGATTTTATTTTACATTATCTTCTTATTGTAACAATATTTCATGACGACTAATAGGCTAATTTATCATTCAAATAGAAAGAAAAAAAAATCAATTAAATTTTATATTAAACCTCAAGTTAACTCTTGGCTGTTCTTAAATTTCTTTACCCCTCACAATATTTAAACCTAGAAAACTGACTTTTTGACAAAACAAAACAGACTTATTTTGTTTTGTATGTCAATTCATTTATATAAAACCTTGCAAAAATTCGCAATTGCTTACCATTTCATACATTTATATATTCAATGTGTATTTCCAACATTGCCAATATATTTGATGCATATTTACTTTACATGAATATATATTTTAAAAGATCGAAATAAATTTGAAATGAAGTAGACCGTGTTAAGATTTTCAGTTTCATCTTAGAAAGTTAACCTTATTAAGAGGGATAATTCAAACACTTATATACTAATTAATAATTTTATCTTTAGTCGGCATGAGATTTATCCCTTAAAATCGCTATAAGACGTTGAGAATTGAGACAAATTCCTTTAATTTGCTCAAGGGATAAAAAGATGCAATTCTCCATCTTTTTATTTTTATCGTCATTCGGCATGAGATTTATCCCTTAAAATCCCTATAAGACAAGAAAAGTAAAAAGATGGAGAACATAACACAAGATTTACGTCGAAAACTCTCAAACCAAAGTATTGAAATTGTTACACAAGTGCTAGCTCTCATTTCGACTTAATCATTTCAAGAGTAGCTACTTATGGTGGAACACGATTCTAAAGTACCTGATTAAGCTTAGTCGTTTATTAATCAAGATAGATGTCGACACGCCTCAAATCTTGGATTTATACTATGTAAAATATATAATTCATCCTTTATGGTTGAGCGATCCTTTCTAGTGAGTATGCAAGTGTTTTAGAGGATCCTTCTGTAGGGTATTTTCATTTGTTGGATGTAGTCCGAAGAAAAACCTAGGGTTTTTGGCGTAATATTGAGTTGTAACTCGATTATTGACGAAGTTTAATGCATTAGAGAGATATCTTTGGTGTTTATTTGTGTTTCTTCTTGATTTTACAACTTCGATTTACGTTTTTGTTGCTCGATTAACTTAAGACGAAAAAAAATCACAGTGTCAAAGCTAGTGATATTTTAATTAATGCAAATTTTGTATAATCATGAATGTTAGGTAGTTGATGTAATTGGCAAGTCTATGAATAAAATGGACTAAAATTAATATATTGTAAAAGTCAAGGAGTTAGTTGTAAATAAAGAAATTTTGTTATATTAGGTAAGGGTTCGAGAATGGAAAATAAGGAAAAACGACGCTGAAATTTCGTTAGATTGTCACCAAGACTTGCTCGAGCTTCAGAAACAGAAACTGTGT
>CAIGRL010307902.1:1411-11474 GCA_903798325.1 Fraxinus xanthoxyloides
TTATTTTTTGTTTTTAATTTTCTTTTTTTATTATTCGCTCTCTTTTTTTTTTTTTTTTTTTCCCATTTAGAGAAGAAACTGTGACGTTCTTTAAAAGATCAATGTCCTAATAGATTGCAACTCACCCATGTAAACCCATCTTAGACCTCTTTAGCAAGAAAGATGAGTTGGTAAACTCGATCACTCAATGAATACCATGTTGAGACAGCGAAAGTGTTTCTTGATCAGTCTATACTCCCGTTTATTAACTACAGAAACTGGGATATGGAGTTCTTGCTTCAGTTTAATATCCTTCCCTTTCCCTTCGTGAAGACAAGGAATATGCAAGAAATACTATTGATGACGTTTACTTCTTCTGTATGTCAGACTTTTGAAGAAGCTGATACGAAGCATGATGGGAAGATTGATAAAGAAGAATGGAGAATGTTAGTTTTGCGACATCCATCGCTCTTGAAGAATATGACCCTTCAATATCTCAAGTATGTACTGGAGTCAGCANCTCTTGAAGAATATGACCCTTCAATATCTCAAGTATGTACTGGAGTCAGCATTCACGTATTTCTGTACTAGTCTCGAGAGTTACACACTAAATATTATGCTCTTTGACAAATTTAGATTCATTAGCTGCTCTTTATTTGAAACAGGGATATCACCACTACATTCCCGAGCTTTGTTTTTCACTCAAGAGTTGAGGATGCCTAGTTCCCGGCTGTGATTTAGTTTGTTGTTGTTGATGTTTTATATAAGGTTAATTTGGTTTTTCAACTGTTGTCATATTCAAGAATGCGGATATCTCGTGGTATCAGTCGAATGGATTTACATTGTACTAATTCTGCTGGTTTTGGAATGGAATGTTATTAATATATGCTATCCCTTATTTCAAGTACTTTTTCCAATGGAATTTGTCTATGCTGCTATGGGCTTTGTAGTGCTCGCTTTTATACCTCTGTTGATAGAAAGCTCAAACATAATAGTCATCAGTTGGCCAAAATTATTCCTCACCACTCGCCAGCGGAGGCCCTTTATCCGACTTCCATGCCTGACTCTTATTGCTGTAAACTTTTGTTGGGTAATTAGCGTAAAAATTTTCTGACCTTTGCCTCTATTTTGGAATGTCTCCTCGTTGATTCATTTTAGTAGAAACCCCTCGTAAATAGCCCAAACCTTGCAAAATACCTCTTGCCGTCCAATTCCGGCGTGAAATTCCCTGAAGAGGATCAAAATTGACAAATGGAAAAATTGCAAATGTAGTGTCAAGCCCTTCAATTTACTACATATTATACTCAAAAACTTTCAATTTGTGCCACCCAACTCCAAACCTTTAAATATCAGTTGCAACCGAAGGAGAAAATCCATCCATTTCACCATTAGTTCAAATAAACAAAGTGTTTCCAACCATTTTTTTTAACAAATGTTAAACCGTATAAAATAATCAATTTATATTTTCTCGAATAAAATAATTAACAAAAATCTGCACCCCAAATCCAGTTTATGAAACGTACTATCTTGAGTGGCTTGTAGCTTCAAAAACCATTGGGCTGGGCGAGGCGGGGAGAAACCTACCAGCAGAAAGAGATGATCAGGAAACAAGCAAGTACTAGGAAACAAGCAAGTACTATGAAACAGAACAAGTCAAAAAATAGTAAGCAGAGCAAGATCCATTCAACCATTCAATTAACCATACACGAAAAACATTTAAAAACAGATAATATAATAGTATTGTTCCATCTAAAATACTCGAAAAATCAAAATGTCAACGTCGCTCAGCAAAAAACACAGCTCTGCTTAATCAACTTCCTCCATCTTGGAACCCTCAGCATCAGCATCTGCTTCCTCCAATGCTGGCATGTCAACATCAGCCTCACCAGCATCTTCCTCATCAATGCTCAAACCAAGTTTAAGCATTCTGTGAATCCTGTTGCCGAAGGTGTTAGGCTCCTCGAGGCTGAAACCGGAAGTAAGCAGAGCAGTCTCAAACAGCAACAAAACCAAGTCCTTTACTGACTTATCGTTCTTGTCAGCATCAGCCCTCTTCCTAAGCTCTTCCATGATGGAGTTCTCGGGATTGATTTCCATGGTCTTTTTGCTTGACATGTATCCTGACATGCTAGAGTCCCTCAGAGCTTGTGCCTTCATAATTCTCTCCATGTTAGCTGTCCACCCATATTCTCCAGTCACCAAACAGCAAGGTGAGTCGACAACGCGGTCAGAGACAACCACCTTCTCAACCTTGTCCCCAAGAACGTCCTTAATCACCTTGCAAAGACCCTCAAACTTCTGTTTCAATTCTTCCTGCTTTTTCTTTTCATCCTCACTCTCATCAAGCTTGAGACCTTCCTTGGTTGCAGAGACAAGCTTCTTGCCCTCAAATTCCTTCAACTGACCAACAGCATACTCATCAATAGCATCAACCATGTAGAGGACTTCATAACCCCTCTTCTTCAGCTTCTCGAGGAAGGGAGAATTCTCAACAGCCTTCTTGCTCTCGCCAGTGATGTAGTAGATGTCGTTCTGCCCATCCTTCATCCTGGTCACATAATCCTTCAAGCTGGTCAGCTCATCACCACTCTTGGTGGAGTGATATCTAAGCAATTCAGCAATCTTAGTCTTGTTCTGGGAATCCTCATGTATTCCCAGCTTGAGGTTCTTCGAGAAAGCCTCGTAGAACTTGTTGTAATCTTCTTTGTTCTCTGCAATCTCAAAAAAGAGTTCAATGCACTTCTTGACCAAGTTCTTGCGGATGACCTTCAAAATCTTGTTCTGTTGTAACATCTCACGGGAGATGTTGAGAGGCAAGTCCTCAGAGTCCACAATACCCTTCACAAAGCTCAAATACTCAGGAATCAACTCCTCACAGTTATCCATGATAAAAACACGTCGAACATAAAGCTTAATGTTGTTGGGCTTCTTCTTGGTGTCGAAGAGATCAAATGGAGCTCTCTTAGGAACAAAGAGAACTGCCTTAAACTCAAGCTGACCCTCAACTGAGAAGTGCTTCACAGCCAAGTGCTCCTCCCAATCATTGGTGAGGCTCTTGTAGAAAGCTGCATACTCCTCCTTTGTTATCTCCTCAGGTTTTCTCATCCAGATGGGTTTCTGCTTGTTCACCAAATTCCATTCATGAGACACTTCTTTGATTGTCTTCTTTTTCTTTTCAGCCTTCTCCTTCTCTTCATCGACTTCCTCAACCTTTCCTTCCTCATCTTTCTTGTCTTCCTCATCCTCATCATCAGAGATCTCCTTCTCAGTGGTCTTCTCAACCCAAAGGGAGATTGGGTAGCTAATGAACTCAGAGTGCTTCTTGATCAAATCCTTCAGCCTGCGCTCCTCAAGGTATTCAAGCTGGTCTTCTTTGAGGAAGAGAGTTATCTTGGTGCCCCTGCCAAGGCTTTCACCAGATGTGTCTCTAGTAATAGTGAATGAACCACCAGCTTGCGACTCCCACACGTACTGCTCATCATCGTTGTGCTTTGTGGTGACCACCACCTTCTCAGCAACCAAGTAAGCAGAATAGAACCCGACACCAAACTGCCCAATCATACTGACATCAGCACCAGCAGCAATGGCTTCCATGAATTCCTTGGTTCCAGACCTTGCAATGGTACCGAGATTGTTCACCAAATCTGAAATTCCAAACAAAACTAGTTAGATACCCTGAAACGTAATAATTAAATAATATGAATAATTCAAGTCGATCTCTACTCACCAGCCTTGGTCATTCCAATACCACTGTCAATGATAGACAGTGTGTTATTGGTCTTGTCAGGGATGATGTGAATGAAAAGCTCTGGTTGAGCATCGAGCTTGCTCTTGTCAGTTAAACTTTCAAAACGGATCTTGTCAATAGCCTAAATGCAACATTCAAAAATCAAAGAAACGGAATTAGAATTTCACACTCAATAACCAAAGCAGTTGTGACAACTTTGAAGGGCATGCACGATAACAGATATTTATTTATCCTAATTAAAATTCAGATTTTCTGAATATGAAGCAAACATCTTTATGGATGTACATTATATTACATGCGTATTAACTATTTTCATCAGTATCAATATTGTTACTGGTATTGTTAGGCCACAGTAAACCAAGACAATCAAATGGCTTTACTTGTTACTGATTGATTTTACTAGTCATAACTACACTAAAACATAACTTTACAATGTCTTATCTAGTTAGTACTTACTACTCAATTTTACAATGTCTTATCTAGTTAGTACTTACTACTCAATTATAAAGGACGAAAAATAAACAAGTTAAAGGAATTAATGGAAACTGATTTGATCCATGTGGCGCATTGACGTTTCTGGTAGAGGCTTGTAAAACGGATTATTCACACGGCAGAACAAGCTGTTACTCTATCCAGTTTCTACTTCTGTACTTTTTTTATACAAGTCAACAAAATAGAAATTCATAACATACTTCAGGCCATTTAGGGGGTAATGAACTAAATTATCAAATAATACACAAACAGTACAAATATTAAGTAATAGTAGTTCAAACAAATCACAAAAAGGGCGTCATGCGTAGCCTAAATACGATGCAGGTAACATTTTCAATCTAATCTCCAAAATTAAAAGAACAATTTCTGCAAGTAACTAAAAACGTAAAAACACAAAAAAAACAAAAATCAACCAAACTCCAGGACCCGATGAAGATTAAATGCACTATTCATTATTCAAACATAAATTGAGAACGTGGAACAGGAACAGTAAAAGAAAACCGATCTACCAAATAAAGCTAGACAGAGAAATAGAGGTTTTACATCAGATGAGTTGCTGATGAGTTCCCGGAGAAAGATCTCCTTGTTACTGTAGAAGGTGTTGATGATCAGACTCAACAGTTGGTTGATCTCAGCCTGGAAAGCAAACGTCTCTTGTTCAGCCATCGCAGATCTATACTTTTAACTCTCTAAATTTTGAAAATGAAAATTAAGACGCTAGAACTAGGGTTCGCAGAGATCCAGATGAAGAGGAAGCAGAGGTGGACATTACAATATGTTGGAGGGTTTATATAGATAGTTTATTTAGGGTTTCTAGATCCTTCTATTCGGACCTTTATTTTCACGTAATCACGCGCGGTTGTGCATTGAATTTTCTCTTTTGTAAGGTTAAATTAAATATAAATAAATAGATCGGACCCCACTACGGATGGACCCCAACATAATTATAAAAAAATTGCAAGTGTGGTACCAAGCATTTATGTTCATTCGCGTTTAAGTCCTAATGTTTTTAGCATTTGAGTTTTTAATCAGATGTCAACAATAACGGCTAGTTTTTCAATTTTAATTCGATTTTAATCTCTACCAAATACCCTCTAAAACTTCATAATCTTATCATTGTTTGCGCTATACTGTTCATTATAAATATAAGATTGTAATTATGTGAGCATAAATGTAAATAGTTATTCACCATCTAGATGAATAAGTATCATCAACCTCTAAAATTGTATTCGATCATTTAGATTTTTATTAACCTCCAATAAAAATAAAAATAACGTGGTCATATAATTAAATTACACTTGAAATTAATTTTAGATAAACATCTACTATTGAGTCTAAAAAAAGAGCACGTGAAACTAAAAGGATGAATTAGGGTTGAGCTCCGTTACTTTTTATGAGGTATGATTATGGGATTTCTAACATTTTTAGATCTGTGTTGAATTTGTAATTACGAATCTTCACATGACAAAAATTCTCAGTTTTGACGTTAAAATTGTACGTGATTTTCAGATGATTTGGAGATGAAATGTTAAGGGTCCGTTTGATTGCAAATGTGAAAAATTGGTGGAAAGAAAATGTTTTACAGGAAATTAAATTACCTAAAAATTATTTTACTAGAAATTGTACTTAATTGTGTTTGATTTGTATAATTTTCTACCTGAAAAATGTTGAGAGTTTGATTTCGTTTGACTTCGTTTTTTATGAAAATTGTTAATGAAAGTGATAATTTTTTCTACAATTGAATCTAGAATTTGTTTCAAATGTCAAAAAAATTATCATACCGAATACCATTCGTTTAACTTTGTTTTGCATGGAAATTGTCCATTGAAGGAAAAAAAATTCTTACCATTATTAATAGAATTTTTTCCAATTGCAAGTAATAAAAAAATGCCTAAGAACCTGGAAAATCAATTCCAACCAAAACAACAAGAAAATATTTTCCTCCAAAAGCTGAAAAATATGGAAAGGTGAAAAGTTTTTTCAGGGAAATTTTGCTATCAAACAAGTGGAAATTTGCTAGAGGGTAAAATCATGAAATCACTTAGTTTTGAGTATATGTGAACAAAAAGACTACAAATCTGTCAAACAAAATTGACACCACAATTATGAAACCATTGAGTTTGGGTCTATGTGATTTAGGTTTCGATAGTTAAAACCCGTTTGAAATCAATTGAACAGACTACCTATTCTTTTAAACAAAAAATATTTTTTTATTTAAAATATATTGACTCTTTATGAAAATAATAATTTATTTATGAGAGTACTTTTATTGTCTAAAGAATCAACATTGCAAGTTTAAATTTATGGTTGAACCTCTTATTAATTCATTGGTTTAAGTTTGTATCGAGACAAATATATTAAAATTGACATGTTTTCGTCTCAAATATTTTCAACACCAATGTTATATTGGAATTTTAAATCAATATATTTATTTTTTCGCTTCTTTGAAATATGTTATTTTCAAGTCGTTATAATTGTGTTTTAAAACCAAATCAAATAGCAAAAATGGTATGGGTTGAGAAAATGAAATGTTTGTTTTGGCCCTCATCAAAATTGTTTAAAATGATTTGATTTAAGAATAGTTCAAAAATTGTTCAAATGGAATCGTGTTTACCTTTAATGTTGAATCAACAAATTTCACGTCCAAATTTAGACGTAGTTTCATTTTTATTTTTTAAGAAATAAGTGATATCTAGATAGCATTATTGGGTTGTAGATTGAACTCACTGAAGAAAAATTATTTGCTTGATCGTCCATTCATTAGATATCAATGTCATGTAAATTGGGAGTCAATCTAGTTGTATGCCACCTAAGTGGCAATTCATAGAATACGTTGAAATTCTTGTAAGCGCATTTCAAAGTAACCGTGGATTGCTAAAATATTTCTACCACATAAGCTGATGTGACAAAGAAAAAAATAAATGTTGTCCAGTCCATATTAAGAGCTTTCGTTAAAGAGATTGATTCAACCATTTTATATGATTTTCTTTCTATTTTAGGATATTGATTGTTCTATCTGTTGATGATAAAAATCGGATCAAGCAATTTTATTGATAAAACAAATTACAATCAAAGATTAAATGCAAATACAATCAACAAATCCTCTCACTCAACTATGGGTTTCACATCATAAATTTGCTATTCTAGATGTTTCAATTAGAACAAAAGGAGAATAACTATTCGAGAGGGATATATTTGAATTACATGCATTATTCTTCAAGGTATTTATAAATTTTCCTCAAAGCGTTGGGGTAATTTGGTCGTTTTTGCGTAATGCCAAGTGGCGGCTCCTTGTCTGTCATCTTCTAACTAATTTGGTTATGAATCACACTTTATCTGTTTGCCCATGTGCATCTTATTGACAACATGTAACTAGCCTAAGTATGGTTAATGGCTTCACGTTCTTTATGCAAGCATTTTCGTTTCTTTGTTCCCTTCGTCTATCGTTTCTTGTTTCGCTGATAGCTGCTAGGTTTTGTGAGGTTTAACAGATAGTCGCCTATGCCCAATTTTAATATTCATATTAATTTGCGGACTTGTTATATTTAAGAGCGCAACGAACTTCAAGTTCGCACAAGTTTCCTTTCTTGGTGGTCTAAGACATGGACTGTTTTGAAAAGATATGCTAGGATTGCTACGGGTTTTTAGGGTACACTGTTGGGGTCCTTTTTTGCGTTTGTTCAAGGTAGTGCCCCGTAAGCATTTAAAGCGTGTATTGTCCATGTTTAATGTTGCTTGTTTAATTTTGAAACATGGACGGACACCTGCTGGCCTATGGCGACTACGATTTGTGAGAAATTTCTAAGCGACTTAGATCTTCTTGTTGATTTGATCAACGGTTCAAACTTTTTCGTCTGAACCTACAAGTACATACTTTCTTCCTTTCATTGTCTTCTCTATTTTCAGCGTGTATATCTTATTTTGCGACGATATTTCTTCCATTGGCGAGTCTGCTCTTTTCTACTATCTTTCATATTGTTTTGGCAATAGATGCATTTCTTTTCAAGTGGAGGCATTAAGCTGAAGAAATGCTAGCCGGCAGTTTGAGAGGTGTTTTCTCCCGCTGTCATTTTTGGATTAGCATCACTATTTAGGAGATCATCGCTGCTACATCCTCTAATTATAACTCTAGGCAACAACTTTTCTTCTGGATTTTCATCGCTATTTGAAAATTCTTGAGTATAATAGAATTTGTTTGTTTACTTTGTTGAAGTTGCTCACATATAGCACCAATTTGTCGATAGTTAAATTGGATCAAACAATTTTATTGATAAAACAATTACAATTGAAGATCAAATGTAAGTACAATCAACAAATTATCTTACCTGACTATGAGTTTCATCTCCTAAATTCACCAGTCTAGATGCTTCAACTAGAGCAAAATGAGAAATAACTATTTGAGAGGAAAATATTTGAATTCTATGTCTTTTTCTTCAAATGAGAGGGTATTTATAAATTTCCAGCATTGGGGTAGTTTGATTGTTTCTACGTATGACAGGTGGTGACTCCTCGTTGGCCATATTCTAACTAATTTGATTATGAATCATGCTTCATCCATTTGCCCAAGTGCACTTTATTGTCAACATGTAACCAGCTGGTCTATGGTGAATGGCTTCACGATCTTTTTGTGAGCCTTTTCATTTCTTTGTTCCCTTTACGTGTTATTTTATGTTTAGCTAATAGTCGCTGGGTCTCAGACTCTCAGGATATGAATTAAAACCTAACCCAGCCCAATTAAAAAAATTAATACCTAAAATGGAAAAAATCTAAATAGATATAATAATGGAGACGAGAGGATTTAGAATGTACAAACATTCCCTTTTTCACACAAGCTAATTGGTATGAATACTAGGTACATATAAAAAATAATTTGACGATAAACTAAAAATTAAGAATGTGATAATGAAATGAATAAATCCCCAAAAAATTATAAAATGTACTATAGTTTCAAACTTATTTATAAATTAATTTTCAGAAATAATTTCTTATTTAAATTAAAAGTAATGAAGATTTTCAAGTGATTTCAAATTTTAAAAATTGTTCAAATTTAACAAAAAATGATCGGATCTATTTTGAATTGGGCCCCAACCCAAAACAAATCGACCCAAACTTGATTGATTTAGGTTGGGTTTAAACTGATACATGGGTTGGATTTATTTAATTTTAGATCAAATCGACAATGTTGGGTTAGATAAAAAAAATAACCCAACTCAACCCATGCACATCCCTATCTGCAATATGTAAAATGTTCTTAATACATTTTTCTCTTTATTTTTTCAATCATATATTCTTCGTGAAACTAATTTACACATAAATCTAAAACTTTTTATTCCTTTTTAACTATGTATTCGTAAAAACAAATTATTATTTCAAAATACATTTTTCTCAACAACTTCGTTAAAATGGAGCCCAAACAAGGGCAATGTACATGGCAAACATTGGTCCATTGCCGCTAGATCAATGATGATCACCAGATATAAATAGCATTACTATATTCTAAAGTGGTACATTTACCTTGGCACTTTCACAAGAAATAGAGCAAAAGCGTAGGCTTAAAATCGCTTTGTAGACGCAAGCACTTTTAGGTCAAACTGGACGATATTGAAGTGGTTAAGTAGAATTGATAAATACCAAATAAGAGTTTTTGACTTTTTAAAAGAGATATTATTAGGAAACCGTTAACTATAACTATTATTGCAGAGATAACGATGGTGTTGACTGCGGCGATGGATAGTGTGGATGGGTGGCGGTGGTCGGGAGTGGGCAGTTTCTTGTTTCGGGGAGGGTGGGGTTGTGTGAGGCGAGGAAAGAAGATGGTTATTTTTTTTGACCTTTTGATTTAAT
>CAIGRL010307965.1:0-11785 GCA_903798325.1 Fraxinus xanthoxyloides
CTCACAAGGTAGAGGGGGGCCCACACGGTAGTTTGTCTTAATTTTAGTATTTCACTATTATATGGCCGTTATATTTTACACTTGGTACAAAAAATAAGATCGAAATGTTGTAATTAAGTAATTATGAATGCCGAAAACCGTTAAATGACATATAAGCCCATGTTTAAAGGCCCCTTAAAACTTTTTTAGCAACTCGAAAAAGGAAAATAAAGGCAACTCTTCTTGATTACTTTTGACAAAATAGAACCAAGCGCCAAAAGGAAAATAATTTTGCAGATATGAATACGCTTTTTACATTATTACCCTTTATTGTATTTAACTAAATTTTATGATGAAAATAATTATAGTATTCAGAACTATTTAGTTCTTTGGAACTCAATAACAAAGTTTCGTAAGGGTATTAGAGCTGGTTACCAAGAAGATTTTTCTAATCCTCTAATTTCAAAAGGAATAGCGTTCAAATCTTTCCGTTTTCCAAATCGATACACGCACAATATTCAGGTCAATAAAATTTCACATTAAACCGTATATTTTACGGAACTAGCTATTAGGCCCCTACGTTTCTCGAGATGTACAAATTAACTCCCCCGGTTTGACTTGCATAGTTGCATTTGGGATTGAGAAAATTCGAGTGACAACATTACCTCTATATCAACCCAAATCTCCTAGTTTCAAACCTCCAAAAAATGTCTAGTTTTGTTCCTTTTTTTGTGACCAAATACTTTAATGTTGACGTGGGGTTTGAGATGCCGACAAATAACTATATTCATTTCTTGTTAGATATTTATATTTAAACAATTATATGTTGAAGTGAACCAATTGTGAACTTGATTGGAGTGACTTAGGCAACATGTATAATTCCTTTAAACGATGTGATTTTGGGTTTGTTGTATAAGATAGATAAGATGATAAAGTGAAAAGGAGGTTTCATGTTTAAGTTGGTACCTTTAAACTTCGTTGGTAAAAGAAGGTGTCGTGTTTACTATGTAAAATGTTTATTATGTCACAAAGTAGCCTTCCACAAGCGATGCGAGATATTATTAGAGGATCTTTATTTTCTACTTGACTTCAAAACAACATCGACAACGATGCACCAATATTTTCCAATTGGATGATCATGAAAACTAGTCTTCTATTAAAAGTAATCCTTCTCAAATTGTCCCGTCCTCGACACAGGTCTTCAAGAAGGGGTTGTTTCTCCTAATACTAAATGATGGGCTAATTAACGAAAAATCGAATATAAAAATTTGACCGAAAAAATTTGAAACATACTATATTAGCGAAGGTTAATGACTTGAATTTAAGTAAACATAGACAAATTCAGATGAGCATGGACGATCAACTAATGTAAAGAAATTTATTTTGGCAAAGCCAAAAATGACTATTTTAGAGACTCGTCGGGTGCTGGATCTACCCTCGTTTGTGAATATAAGTTACCTAAGATTAGTAAATCTGCCATTTTCCAAAATAAATTTGGTGAAAACTCAAAAGCCATTCACCCTGAAATATCCAATAAAATCAGGGGGCACAAATGCAAACAAAAACCCCACCATGGTCTCTACGAGGGTATTTTGGGAAAACAAATTGTCCCAACTCCCACGTTCCCACGCTTCACGCGCAATTCATTCTCAACTTTAAAAAAACGGCGACTAAACTAACTTTAAAAAATTCATAAAGTAAATGCCAGCAAGAAATCAAGTTTTTTGCTTCTGTTCTTTTCACTCCAAAATTCCTTCCTCTTAATCTCATCCTTCGCACATTCCTCTGTTTTCTCGCAACGTTTCAGATTCTCTTTTTCTTTTTGCCTCATTCAACTGTCTTTCCTTTAATTTCGACGGAGATTTTATTCAGTCAAACGTTCATCAAGAAAGGTAAGACTGAATAATTAATGTCCAATCCGTTACACTGTACTCGTGTTTTTCTTGCTAAAAATGGTTTGGTGCTGTTTTTCACTACTTTTTGGTTTTGTTTATTTTTCTGGGGGGTAAAGTTTGATCTGGGTTCTTCTGCTTTGATTTTTCTGGATTTTGAGTTGGTCCTTTTGAGTTATAACTTTTGCTTTGTTTAATTAATGTTTTTATTTTCGATAAAAAAATGTGGGAGAATTTTGACTTTTTAGCAACTGCACGGAAAGTTTGACCCAAGGTTTATGAATCTTTCAGCCTTTTGCTTCAGTTGATTTATTTTGAACTTTCGTCTTTGTGGTGAGTTGCTTTTTGAGATTTCAAAGCTTTAGACCCATTATTTTTCTGCATCTGTAAACTGTTAGATTGTTTAGGGAAAAATTGTTCATGGGTTGGTCTTTAATTCTTTTTTCATACTTATTTCTTGAAATGAGAGAAATTATTTCTATATGTTATTAATTTGGTCTTGATATTGACGATCCATATCTATGTCAGAATTCCTTTGATTAAGATGCTTGTGTTATGGGAATATATTTTAATCAAAATTCACTGTCTTCATGAGCTAATTATATATGTTTTCTTAACAGGTTTATTCCATGGATGAGTTGCTTGGATAGAATATATTGATCCAATAAGAAAGAGATGAAAGAAGAGTCATCCGGATTGATAATTGGAATATCAATTGGGGTGGTTATCGGTGTGGCTTTGGCCGTAGTTGCATTCTTTTGCTTTAGGTACCATAGGAAGCGTTCACAGATAGGAAATATCAGTTCTAGGAGAGCTGCAACTATCCCAATCCGTGCAAATGGGGCTGATTCTTGTACAATAATGTCGGACTCATCGTTTGGGACCGAGTCACCCAGGCCAAGTAATCAGAATGGCATTTCGTTCTGGCTCGGGGGACTAAAGAAGGCCAATGTTGTTTCTGCATCTGGGATACTGGAATACTGTTACAAGTATGTATGTGGCCGCTCTTAGTTTCTTCGTTAATTGTCACAGGAAGATATAACTCCATGAGATATCCATTCGTCACCATTGGTTTCGAAAGTAATCTGCAGTAATTAGTATCTTAGTTTAAATCAATTCATTATCCATTTGATACCTGAGCCTATTGATATCACGAAGAGCTGTAGAAAATAGTAACCAGGTCTCACAAATAAGTAAGTTGATAGCTTATGCGATGCTGGAGTAACAAATATTTTTCTGTCCAAGTAGTAAAAGATGAAGGTTTTACTCAAGAGTTCGTTGTTATGTCAGGTTATGAGTTCAATTTAAATGGGTATATATACCTTATGGTTCAAAGTTTATAGCCCGAGTATGTCAGTATTATTTAATGGGGACAAATTATTCTATAGCCTGAATAATAGTGCCTATTGGCACCTATTAAAAAATCAGGGATTGTCGTAGATGGAACAGATAATATTTGAATGTTCAGTGATACTAGATACTCATTCTAAATGCAGATTTTGTAATTGTAAAATATGCGGGTTTAAGTATGTATCTTCTGTTCTATGGTTATATTTGTTTTCTTCTGAATCTAATTTTGGTTGATAAATAAGCAGGGACCTGCAAAAAGCGACATATAATTTTACCACATTAATAGGTCAAGGGGCATTTGGTCCTGTTTACAAAGCTCAGATGTCAACTGGTGAGACTGTTGCTGTAAAAGTGCTAGCAACTGATTCTAAGCAGGGGGAGAAAGAGTTTCAAACAGAGGTACTGTTGTTTAACAAGTATAATGGCTTCTGGTTTGACCATTTGAAGAGTCATAAAATTGTATTTGCCAAGCACCTGTTCCCTTGCATTGCATTACGTGGCGTAAAATCACAAAAGATAAGAAGCTAATGCTTGGCAAAATTTATATTAGTAATGCCGAATGTTGCTTCAATACTTCTTTCATAAATCTGTGAAAAAACTTAGTTGAGAACTTTGATTGTTCCTCATCCCCATTGCAAAGAAAGCAGAAGAACCATGAAACCCTGGATCCAGACTTTGACTTCCAATACTATAAAGGTTTTGAGTATTAGAAATTTATTCATCTTAATTGCTGACGAAAAGTGTGGAAATATTGATTATCAACAGTTTGTTAGAATACTGTTAATCGATGCTTTCTTGTTAACAAACATGGCTTGTTTCTAGTCTGCTAAGAAAAAGGACTGGAGTCCAATGCTTTCCAGTCATTGGCTGAAAACGTGTACTACTAGTACTCTGTAGTTCACAATTTTATTCACTAGAGAAATTTTCAACCATCAGTAGAGACTTCGATTAGCTGAGATTGGTACAGAGAAGAATCTCCATATTAGAGATCAAAACTCTAATCATCAACTCTGGATGCCATCAAATTTTAACTTTTCCTTTTGTTTCATTCCCAGGTTATGTTATTAGGAAGGTTACATCACAGAAACCTTGTGAATTTGGTCGGATATTGTGCAGAGAAGAACCAACATATGCTTATATATGTCTACATGAGCAGAGGAAGTCTGGCATCTCATTTGTACAGTAAGCTGGCTATGCTAGTTCTTAAAAAATTGATAGAATAAAAGCATTCTATTGAAACTAATAATGTACTCCTTCTGTTTTCTGATGCTGCTAGCCTTACCTTGTGATTAAGTGGTGTTGTTAAGCCTATATGTGAGTGTGTCCCATAGCCATGTCTAGATATACATCAATACTGGATGGTCTCGGATATCAATCTTTCTATGATTAAAGAAGCTGATTGAGCAAGCTGCATTAAAAATGCACACATAATTCTACTCGTTCTTTGGTGAACACACACATAGAACTTGCGAAATTAAAAAATTATTGATGATAGTTTCTGTTTGGATTCCTTGTTTTATGCCTTCTTTTGTTTTCTTTCTTCTTTCATTTGTAATTTTTTGTTAATTACATGCTTATCTTTTGTATGAACATTCAGATGAAAAATTTGAATTATTGAAATGGGAGCTTAGGGTTCAAGTAGCTCTTGATGTGTCTAGGGGCTTGGAATATCTTCATGATGGGGTAAGTTTTACAAGTCTACCCTTCTGCTGCATGTCAATGAAAATTGACTTTTATATCAATATCAGCTGTCTTAAGCGCTTTGTTGTTAAGCATGCTCTAGGATTTATATTCTTTAATCAAGCAAAATTTTAGAAGCAGTTGAGTTTGCTAGTTTCAATGTCAAATTCTATGTGAATTATAATATGTTCAATAATTGAATTTGTTAGTTTACCTTAAATAGAACAGTTCAGAAATTGGATTATAATTAAATTGATTTTCAACCATTTTACAATCTCCACTTATTTTATTTAAGAAGTGAATTTCGTTTCACGTATGTTAGCGATCAATTTTCACCCTTCTCTTTTATCTTATTCACACCTGATCATTAACTTGTATTTTTTCTCCTTTCTTTTTTGGATTCTTTTGTGATTGCCTCCAGGCAGTTCCTCCTGTGATACACCGGGACATCAAATCATCCAATATTTTGTTGGATCAGTCTATGAGAGCCCGGGTTTGTCTCTTTTGATTGCACATGTTTTTCCACGAGAAAGTAAATGCAAAATAAACTAATTCACGATATTGCATCACTGTAGTAATTGAAAAATGAGTTCTCTAGGGATTTCATACTCAGCATGGAACATATGCAGGTGGCTGATTTTGGGCTTTCAAGGGAAGAGATGGTTAACAAGCATGCATCCAATATTCAGGGAACGTTTGGATATCTGGATCCTGAATACATATCAACACGCTCATTTACGAAGAAAAGTGATGTTTATAGCTATGGGGTGTTGCTATTTGAACTTATTGCAGGAAGAAATCCACTCCAGGGTCTAATGGAGTACGTTGAACTAGTAAGTGTTCTTTCCCTTACTCTTTATTGGAAACCCAGTCTTATGAATGCACGTTTGGTAGTATTTGTAAGTGCTTATTAGCTGTGGGTCATATGGAACGTTTGGATAATATGAGAGTAGTAAGTTGTAGATTCTACGAAATATGTGGATAAACATATGTTTCACCGGCTTAAATTGGAATGACAGTAGTCACAAGTGCATTTATGAAGTGGTCTCTATTTGTTTCTCCAACATCTGCTTTTTAGCGGGATGGATCAATTTCATTGTTCCTACTTTTTATTCTGTTCCAACTGCCTCATTTTCCTCGATTTTTCCCCATGTTGATTTGTCTCTGTTCATTTTTTGTGCCAACATTGCATAATCATTTTGCCTTTTCTAATCCTGCTACTTTATCACGATAGGCAGCCATGAATACTGAAGGGAAAGTTGGATGGGAAGAAATTGTCGACCCTCGTCTTGATGGGAAATTTGATGTCCAAGAACTCAATGAGGTAGCTTCTCTTGCATACAAATGTGTCAATCGTGTCCCAAGAAGGCGGCCATCTATGAGGGACATAGTGCAGGTGCTCTCTCGGATTCTTAAATCTAGTCACACCAAGAAGCATAAAAAAGATTCCTTGAATGCTAGAGCAGATGAGGTAGCTATCAACATGGGCCAATTAGAAAACCGGAGTCCAATTCCTGAACACCATCGAGTAGAATCTGTGGACAGTACAACTGATTCAGTTGATGTTTAAATGATAGTTTTTTTATTCATTTATTTGTTTTTGTGGGACTTTTTTCAGATTTTGATCTGTAACATATCTTCAGCTTAGTAGGAAATAGAAAAACAGTCGGGTTTCCCCCACTGTAATCTCAATGTAAAATAACAGTTGTCTTTCATTTTGTTTTTGATTTTCCCCCAATTGAGCAAAAGTTAGCCTTTGTTTGCAATGTATCTTTTATTGTGAAGATCGTGTAACTTCTATTGTGAACCAACATGGTAATTCTATCTATTTGCGTCAAACTTTTTGATGATATTTACTCGATGAGCTTATGTATGGTATCTTATTGTAAAAGAACTAGGACATATTTGGTACTGCTTAAAATCCAATTAAAATTGAAAATATAGCCGTTATTGGATCTTACCCGTCTAATAAAAGTCAACAATAACGACCAATTTTTCAATTTTAATCTCTAACAAACACCCTCCTAATGAGTTACTCGGAATATAAAACGAAAGTAAGAAATACAAGATTTCAAGTGGTTGACTTTGAATGCTAGATTTAAGTTTGTCATATCGTTCCAGAACAATCTAGTAGATTTCTCTAGTAGGTTGGTATTTGTAATTGTACCAAAGCTACTTCAGAAAGTTCGTCACAAGGCTATAATGACATCACAAATCTGGGAGCATAACAGCGATTTTACTTCAAACTGGAAAAAACCGGATTGTAAGTCACTGGAGGAAATCCCAATTCATACTAACTTTATCTACCAAACGAGCCACAAGTCACTTGGGACTGGGAGTAGTAATCGCAGTAGCAATTCACAGGGGAAAAAATTCGAAAGAAGAAGATAAATGACAACAATGGCGGCGTTGCAGAGCTCCTTTACATCTCTGTCTCTCTCCGCCAACTCTTTCTTGGGCCAACGCTTTTCTCCATCTTTCTACCCGCCTCTGGTATGCCCTTCAAATTTCATCTCTGTTTTTTTTTTTTTTCCATATATTGTGACCTTTAAATTCTTCTTTCTGCTAAAATTCTTGAAATTCTCAAGTTGGTCTTCGTTTTATTATCTTTATGGCTGGTTTTTGTATCGTTTAGGGTGCTTTATATATATATATATAATTCTTTAATGATTTTATATTTAAAGCATTGCTAGGGGTTGTGCGAGGATTAGCAGAGCTTTATTATTAATCCACTGGCCTATTCATGTAGCAAGTTATTTGGGTAGTTGCTGAGCATTAGCAGTTCTTAAGTCGAATCACAAATTTGTAATGCATATCCAGCTACTAAGCTGAATTAAAATTTTGTATTGTTTTGTCATAATTCTTGTCAATCTCTCAACCATTGACTCCCCTATCAGAACAATGTGGAGCAAATTATAATCCTAGATATCTAAAAGAGTTAAATTTAGATTTATATAAAGAGAGCTCAGCGGCATTGAGAGGGATATTTTCTCCCATTTGAGTTGCAAGAAGAGTCATTGCACGCACGCTATGCCTTAATTTCTCGTTGATGGAGAAAGTGTATTCAAATGAGTCAGAAGTAATGGGTCGTCTTCCCAAGGACTTTTATAGATAATATAGGGTGCTTAGCTTCATGTCTACGTGTTGAGAAGTTCATTTTCCCTCAGTTTCAACTTTTGTTTATTTTTGTATATGAAGTTAGTATCCGATTTCCTCTGTATGAATGAGGATTAACTGCATTAGTCTTGCTGTCGAGTAAGAGGGAAATCTCGTAGGGGCTGAATTATATGATAGTACATTTTGCATTTTCTGAAGTGGAACGTCTAACCAAGTATTATGAAATGAGTTGGTTAAATTTTGATCCTTTCTTTTCCTGGGACTCATAAATATTAAAAAGTTTTCTTTCTAACAAGGATATCGTTATTGAAGCCTGCTTTGTTCCATTTTTTCAAATGCCAAATTTCTAAGAAACATTGTTCATCATTTTATAATAGTCTGTTGCTGTACTGTGCAGGTTAAATCAACCAGGAAGCCATGCTCCATTGTAGCAAAGGTTGGTGCTCTGGCTTTCGTTTATCGTACTTGTAATTTTCTCCCTCCATGAATAAATATGAGTAAAGATCATATGTCAAAGAGAAACAGGAATGAACATCTGGATCAAGAAGTGCCATACTTACCTTTCATTCTTGATGGCTTTCCAGACTTGAAATTGAATAGAAAATCAACCTGTATGAAAAGTTTTTATCAGGACTAAATTTTAAAATGATTAGAACGTTTGGGAAGTCGCTATGGTGGCCTTCAGTAAGTAGGAAAAGGATTGATAATGGTTTTGATGTTCCCCTGAGTCCATTGTTAATCTCAAGTTTGGCATAATTAATTTATTTTAGAAAAAATCCTTTTTAGGTTATCCTATTTCCAGTTATATGGGATTAGTCCTTGCTCACCTGCTCATGGGTTTTTCGTTCCTAAACTACCAAGAGGAATGAGGGACATTTTTTACCCAGCGATAACGGAGGGAATGAATAATATTTTGAGATACCAAACACACATACAACCTTGAACGATTTATGAAACGCAAGTACTAATAAGGAAGTTAGTGAGCTGCTGCCTGTATTATTTGTATGTCCGTGCTATACTGTAGGAATGCATATGCCAGGAATAAAGGGGGCAAGTACTAAAAAGAAGTTACAAAATTGGGTTTGTTGATAAGTAGCAATCTCAGGTAATAATGTTATGTATATGTAAAAAATCTCTGAAATCCTCTGCAGCTCAAGCGATGGGAGAGGAAAGATTGCAAACCAAACAGCCTACCAGTTCTCCACAAAATGCATGTTAAAGTTGGAGACACTGTAAAAGTCATCTCTGGAAATGACAAAGGTAAAACCGGAGAGGTTACCAGGGTTATCAAGCATAACAGTACCATAGTTATAAAAGAAATCAACTTGAAGACAAAGCACGTGAAGAGCAGGGAAGAGGGAGAACCGGGCCAAATAATCAAGGTTATTTTCTCATCTCCAATTTGTTAAAAACTTACATTTTCTGTTGCCAATCTCTTTGCAACCATGAATTTAGAGCTTTTCTTATTATCTAATTGCGCTGTAGTGCTCTACTCATATATGTCGTTTTGTTTCAGATTGAGGCACCAATTCACAGCTCAAATGTAATGCTGTACTCTAACGAGCAAAATGTGGTTAGCCGCGTTGGTCATAAGACCCTAGAAAATGGGAAACGGGTTCGTTACCTCATCAAAACTGGAGAAATTATTGACAGTGCAGAAAACTGGAAGAGAGCGGTCAAAGAGAAAGCAAATACAGCAGAAGTAGCTGCTACTTCTTAGGAGACCAATTCTTGAATCTGCTTCCATTATATTCTTTTGAATTCTGAAATTTCCTTCTCTTCTATGTAATATTGTATACGCTTCAACATTCCATTTTTTGTCTACCAGGTTGATTTATAATTTGAAGGAAAATTAATGTCTCCTCGTAAACCGAATAGCAAAATTAGGATTGGCACTTTTGTGTATTCTTCCTAAAGAATGTAAAACAATGGAAATCTTGTGCAGCATTAGAACTTTCGTGCTACTTACTGTATAAAAGTTGCAAATTCTACTAAATGACATGGACGATGTCTAAACTCGCATTTGAACGTTAAACTTGAACCGTGGACTTAAATTATCTCAATTTAGTCATTCAAAATCTATTTTCGTTCATGTCACATTTTAACTAACTGATTATGGTTTTTTACTAAGGCTACTCGAGTTAGATCAGTTAAAAGAAGAAGACTAATTGAATTGGAGCAACTGGTTACATAGAGTCATAGCTCGTGAAGTTTCTCCAACAAGGTTATTTATAAGATGGAGGCTTCAATGAAGCTGTGAGAGGTTGTGAGTTACAACGGTGGAGCAAGCACTTGGCGAGGTGGCACAATCGCCCGTGCTGCCTCCTTCGGAATTTACAAGTTGGATTTGGATGTAACCCACTCGCTTCGCCATTGTTGCCGTCATCGAGAGCTTGAAGGGCAGGGATGGAGGAAGATGAGTGTTTGAGTTGGGCAATTTTTTTTTTCTTAATTAGGCCCATTATCCATAGGTGATAGGCTGCTTTGTGTAGTGATTATCGTTTATCCATAGGCCTCCTAATTCCTAAACGATTAAGCATACACACACAATCCAAATCCTATCTTCCTGGCCCCCCTCATTCAGTGGCGAATTCAAGAATGTCGATGAATTAGTGCGTCTGTTTACCGGTCAACGACCGCAATAGTAAAGTTGTTTATTAAAATTAATTAAATAATATTAAAAATTCTAAATGCATTAAAATGTAAAAATTATATACATATGAAAATTGTTCCATAATCTGTATGAAAATTAAATGTAAATTAAGGATGTTTTGATTCACATTATTTTGGAAGAATGTATTATGGAATAGTAAATTGATGAAGAATGTGTAGTTGAAAAAGAATGAAATGTTATTGATGCGATGAAAAATATTATTTTATTGAAAAATATATGGTTGAAAATGAGTAGAAGAATGAGAACGAAAATATTAATATGTACCAAACAGTGACTAAATTTAATTTTAAATTATCACCAACTTCCAATTTCCAACCTCAATTTATCATTTATCACACATCGCAAATTCCCAAAATTAACATTTATCACATATCACATTCTCCAATTTTTATATATCATAAACCCCAGCAGCAGGCGCGCAGTCATAAAATATAAATCATAAATAATGAATCATTCCCAAATGAAAATAACATAAAAAAATGAACTAAAAATGGAAAAAAAAAAAAAAAGAGATGCTCACACGGTGCTGGCAGGCAGTAGCGGAGAGGGTAGAGGCTCGACATCGACGACAGCCAACAACAGGTCACAACTCACTTGATGTTGGGGCTGGGCTGCGTTTGGTTTGTCTGTGTACGCTTAATCATTTAAGAATTAGGAGGCCTATGAATAAATGATAATCACAGTGCAAAGCAGCCTATCACATATGGATAATGGCCCAACTCCAACACTCATCTTCCTTCATCCCTGCCCTTCTAGCTCTTGACGATTGCAAGAATGGCGAGGCGAGTGGACTTGCATCCAAATCCAACCTGTAAATTTTGGCAGAGATAGCACATGTAGTCGCACCATCTCACTAGGTTCTGACTCCACCACTAGTCAAACTATGCAACCCAGCTTCGACGCCGAGTGAGTCGTGACCTGCTACCTCCGCCCTCCGCCACTGCTTGCCGCCGCTGTGGGAGCCTCTCTTCTTTTTATTTTTTAGTTCATTTTTATTAGGAAATGATTTAGTCCATTCGTCCCATATATATATATATATATATATATATATCCTCGTTTCATTTTTGATAAGGATTAAAAAATCTTATTTAAT
>CAIGRL010307968.1:0-12591 GCA_903798325.1 Fraxinus xanthoxyloides
CCTTGTTTGATTTCCTTTTTTTTTTTTTCAAAATACACTTTTCTCTATTTTTTTCAATCACATTTTTCGATAAAATAATATTACATTCAAATTCTAAACTTTTCTTTATTTTTAACCACACATTATCCATCAAATCACCATTTTAAAATGCATTTTTTTTTTTTTGCAAAAAATAGACATCAAACGGGACTCTTAATATTTTATTGTTGCCCACGGTCGACGATCAACGACCGCCCGTGTTGACTTAAAATGCTGGATCCGCCCCTGCATCAACCATGAGGCAAAATTTTCTATATACATGTATAAATTATTTAGCTGAAGTGAATAATCAAGAGAACATGACATAAAAGAAGTTGATATTTTGAACATCAACTTGTAAAGTGGCAATTTCATTTCTTCTTTGAATAATAACATAGTAGTAAGTTGCAGAGTCCTAACTAGTATTCTGTTAGCAAGTTGGCCTTAATCTTCATCATCCAATTCATGAAAAGGAAGTGGTACTGTCTTCACTGCTCTGAATTTTCCAGCATTATTTAGATGCTCATTCTCCAACCTGTAAAACAATATATACAATTGTTCAGCTTAAGCATCGGGATGGTGTCAGAGCAGGTAAAAGTCCCGAGTTCGTTTTTTTTGACACCCATTTATTAAAATTTTGCACTTGTAAGTACTTTGAACATAAGGGGATGTGTTGAAGACAGTTGTTTTTACCTGTAAAAATTCCATTGCCCTCTTCTAACAACTTCAAGTGCTGCTAAAAATAGTCCAGTTACCCTGTAGTCTACACTTCCAAAATTGTAGGGGACAACTGTTTGCAACCATACTAGCCTGAGAATAAGGTTCAACCCCTACAGAAAGTAGCATTTTTGCTCAAGATCATTGAAAAAGGTTGGTTTTGCTAAAAAGATTTAACAACTTTCATGTCTAGTTGATGATCTATATACTTGTAATGATATCCTTTTAGCCATTCTATAAAGAGATGGGGAGGTCTTATGAATTAAGTACTAATTCTGAATTTTTGGACCAACAATAATCAGATTTAGAATGTACAACATGGTTAGGCTCCACATAGTGTACGGTATGATTATCATGAATTCGGATCGAGGTGAATAAATCCCCATTGCGAGAGAATAATTTCTTGAGATTTGAAGCTCAAATGCCTGGAATTGAAGGGAAAAAATCAGAGGAGGGGGCATATATACCATTGAGAAAAAGTATATGAACTTTTTCTGAAGCATTAGTTCATCTCTTAGCCATGGATTCTTGGAATGGAACTGGAGCAAACCCCAGTCCTTTACAAAGTCCCAATACAGTTGATACAAAGTTGCAGCACTTGACATGACTATAACTAGGCAAAGCCATCCCACACTTTTTTCTTTCTCGTACGCCACTTTAGCTCCAGCTGCCAGCATAGCAGACACGTATTTTCCTAGGTTGACAAGGTGGCTTTTATGCCCTTCGTCAAACCATCGACGTGCGCACTGTAAAACAAAACCATAGTTAATTCATTGATAAATTTATATCAAACATTTAAAATTAATATGCCGTAAGGTGAAAAAATCAGTGCTAAACCTGCATAGCCCTCCAGTAGTAAGGTAAAAAGGAAACTGCATAAGCAAGGTCCCTATAATATGTGGTCCTCACACAGTATCCATAATCCAGAGTTTTGTAGCTCCCAGTTATATAGTAGCATGCTACATATTCTAGATTCCTTAGCATTGGTACCTAATTTATAGTAGAAAAATATACCCAGTTACAAAGTGTTTAGAATGTAAGAATTTCGTAGTACTTGAAATATCACTCAATTAACGAACTAATTACCTGGCTACAAAGTTGATCAGCCATGAAGAAGTCGAGCATCAAGACCTTATACAAGGGAGATAAGATGATGTTTCGTATTACAGAAAGGAAACGAAAACGACTTGATTTGTAGATAATGTTGAAGGGGCACACCAAGACTACTAGAAAAACCTGTAAAAGAATTTATCTGTTCTTTTAGCAAATACGAAATTATATTTAATATTTGCAATACTTCTACTTGAGAACTGTAATATAAGCAAATTACCAGGAGCAGAAGGCCAGGGATGATTTGAACTTGAGCATAAGAGTAACCTTTTGACATGAGAGATAGGTGAACAAACAAGATCCCGACTACAGCAGCCATTGATGTGGTACAAATCAAGAACACATCACTGTACTTCAGTTCTTTTGTTGGAGACTGCTCAAATATGAAGCTATAGTTTATTCGAGTCTTTCGCCACATAAAAATGTTGCATCCATATAGAAAGAAATGTAGAAATAGCAGGCTAAACATGCTGCAAAATATAAAACGAAATTCCAGTTAGTAGCTGTTGAAACTTTGATCAATTGTCAAATATGAGTATATATCAAATTTAAGTACTCGCCTAAGGACAGGGTAGACGGTTTCCATGTAGACTGTATTTGATTTAGGTCTATACATCCCGGTAATATGAGCCATGATGACATATCCAACGAAAAGCGCAAGGAAACATCCAGTATATAAGCCTGGTTGTAAACATGAAAAAAAAAAAGGCAGGATCAGAGAATCTCTTACAATATTAAGCTGTATAATAATTTTATTTTATAACAAAAGAATATACTGTCAGTGTTCTAAAAAGCAGTGCCTAGGCGCGAAGAGTTCGCAAAACTCCATGCCTCTTGCTTTTTTGCTTATTTCCTTTTTATTATTTGCTTTTGCTTTATTTAATTTTTTTATTATTTTTTTCTCGACTAGTTGCATTTTTTTACACTTTTTCTTTAATTATTAAATGATTTTTAGATTGATTTTTTAAATTTAAAATAATATTAAAATAAGAAAACTCATTTATACGCTTAGGCTCACCTAGCTCGAATCTTGGTCTTCAAGCCTCGTCACGTTTTACGCTTTTTAGAACACTAAATGATATCCATATTATCACTATTTCTATGAGCAACTTTATAATTTCTTGACGATTTGTTGTATTGATGGATATTTCTTTCCTCTCTCTCTTCTGAAGGGCCAAAAATGTGACATGAACCCGTGGTCACTGGGCAAAGACACAGGGCATAGTCGGGAAGTCTATGTAGTAGGCCTTGCATTAAACTTTCAATATGTTAGTGACATAGCACAATAAGGAACTTGTACTAATTCATGAAATGCTTGTCTCCCTAATATGTTAAGCAAAGGCTCAACATTAGTATATTTTTCATTGCAGTCTACCTCTTACACAGCAAGGCACCACACTCTGGAGACAAAAAAGAGATCCCTTTTCTTTTAAATATTTAGTGTTCTTTACAGTTTTAGACATGGGCCTTTCTTTATAGTCCACTTCCAAAATGTGGACCATATTGGACACTTTTTGCATTTTTTAGTGGCTGATTCAAGGTTATCAGGCTTGTCCTGTTGTCCCTTTTGTTTTGATCTTTATTTTGTATTATCTGATCATCAAGTAAAAGACAGCTGATCAAGGATGTCCACTAGTACAAGTACTCGAAAAGAAACCACTCGTGTACTCTATAGCACGGACACTTCAATTAGGGTAGCGTGTCCGTGTTGTATCGACTCGTGTCCGACACAACACTTCTCGACACTCTACCATAATTATTTTTCTTTTTATATTAGAAATATTATATATTGTTAATTCAAAATTATTAGCAAGTAACANTATTAGCAAGTAACAAATAAGTACCCATGTTTAAAAGATTTCAACAAGAAAAATTAATAAGTATAAAACTAAATTTATACTATATAAATGAAGAATTTTTAAGAATTTAGTCGACGTGTTGTGTCTGTACTTTTTTTTTAAAAATCGTGAGTCTGACACATGTGTCCGTGTCTGTGCAGGTCGTGTATATATTTCTTGAATAATTTCTTTTTTTGGAAACTTGCAATACTGCACATTTGGATTTGATAGAAAAAAAAACTCACCAATGAAAAATGTCATGGCGTGCGATTCTTTACGCTGTGTTGGTTTAAGGTATTTCATGGCCTTTCTTCTGTCATCTTCAGCAAAACGCTTAATGAAAAGCTCCTCAACTTCATCTGCTAACTTCAAAGCCTGTCATTGCTCAAGCTAATTAGGTTTCTTAATTTTTTTAATAGTGAGACAGAAGAAAGTTTTGGCAGATAATGGAAATCTAGGACCATTTCTTAAGAGAGAGGCGCTATACAGTCTGATCATTCACCACTTAAAACTGTTTAAGAATAAAGTGATGATGGGATGTTTGATACCCCACATCCAATCATCTTCCAATCAAGGTTTTTCTGTTTCATGCTCACCAGATATTTTACTAAAGATTGTAACATCCAGCTTGAATTTGTGGTTTACCTTGTCTGAACTGTTGAAGTAGGAGCTCTCAACCACTCTTATGTAAATGGGAAGAGCCTGTTTGTTAGTGACCTGATAATACATAAAAGTCTGTTGGCCATGATAAAAGAAAAAGGAAAAAGATGAATGTCCACAAAACTAAAAAGTTAATCACATATACTACTTACTTTGTCAAATTTCTTCATAATCTTTACAAAAGCAAGCATGTTCAAGTGCCTGAAATATTTTAGATAAAAGTATTTTGTAATGTTGTTTACCAATAAAAAGAGAAGAAATTCTAAAAATAAAATAAAAATGGTACTAGTAAATGTTGATACCTGTAAGTTTTCAGGTAGCCCAATCCTTTATAGAGCTCGATAAATGCTCCTCTAATCATTTTTTCCGCGTGATGTAGCTTCGTTCTGTTGATATGCAATTTATTTTCGTCCGAACCACATTTCTTGGAGGACTGATTTACCAAATCATCCCAGAGTAAATATGTGATAGACGAAAATGTTCTAGTTGGATTTGTCATAGGAATATGAATTCTTAAGTTCCTCCCTTGGTAGTTAATGATTCGACCGGATAAAGACCTAAATTTCCTATCCACCTTTTTCATTCTCTTTGACTGTCCCAGTTCATCAGATGTTGGGGACTCTTTGAATTGCATGTTATTTTTGTCCAGTTCATCGGTTGAGTTCTTCAGCCCCTGTTCTTGTTCTGTCGGGTCCTTAACTGACTCTTCATCTATGGCCAAATAGAAACAGACAGATGGAAATTTTCATTTTTTTTTAAGAAAAACACAAGTAAATGAACTTCTATTAAGCACAAAAATAAGAGAAAGATTCCAAGATTCTTCTTTTAGTTTTCTTCTAGTCGAGAAAATGCATTATTCATACATTGTATAGGAAATTATTAGTGAAAAAAAACATTAAGGGCACATTTGGTGCAGAAATAAAGACAGTCCTGTCCATCATTATTCAGTCCAATGAACTAAACATGGGGCAAGATGAATCATTTAGGCAGAATGTCTGTCGAGTATTTTATCATAAAAACAGAGGAAATGTGTTTCTTACCACATGATATGGTGCCCGATATCGAGTCCTCCTCCTCCGTGTCCTGAAAAGGTCCTTTAGCACGTTGTTGCTTCACCGCTGTTTTAAGCTCAATGAGAATCTCCATTTGTTTCTTCAATGATTTGCACCTTTCGAGAAACTCCTTCTCTTTAGTTCTAAAAAAATGATTCACTTTGTTAAGTTGAAGATCAAGACACGCAAAAAACTCGATAGCAGCATCCGTATCAGCAAATTGCTCAAGCAGCTCTGTCTCATACGTATATCCCTGACTGGCAGATGCTGCAAGCTTCTGATGAACCTGAACGAAAAATTACAAGAAATTCAATGAACTTAATGTCAATAAAATAGATTCACAAGATGGATTCTATACTTGACACATTGAGATCAAAAAGCAGATAACGAGAAAGATGGCTTACTTGAATGACTCTGTGTTCTCTTTGCTTCAGGCCAAGAGAAGTGTACTTGTTTATGTAGGAAACTAGTGTACTTGAAGAATAATTAGTTTGTTTTTTGCTTTCTGTTTTCTCATTGTTGAGGAGATGGATTTTCTTGAGGTCCTTCTTGAGTTTCCAATAATCGACAAAGGCCTCTTTCCATTCGGGAACTAGCTGACCCTCAAATTGCTTTGAAAATTTCACCATCTTGATTAGTTTTTTGCACTTAATACATGAAAAAATTGTATGTATTTGTGACTGTGAGTTAATCAGTGGAGGACTATGATCCCATTATTTATTTAGAGGAAAAGGAATTTTGATTGATGGACTAGAACAGATTCTAGAGAGCACATTCTATAATATCCTTTGCACCTTCTATCATCTTATGCTCATTCCACTCAATGGTTTGGTTCGCTGGAAAATATCCAAACTGATGCCGTGTTCGGCGACTTCCCAGCCAACATTTCGGCAAAAGAACTCATAAAAGGGGTGAATTTATAGAAAACGAGAAGGCGAACTAATGATATGGAATATGGAGATTTGAATGCACATTTTGTCCCGTTTAGGGAAATATTTTGTTGATTTATTACGTAGTTTTACTATGAGCACCTTATAATTTCCACGAGGCATGCACCAAATGAAGGGCAAAATTGTCTTTAGGAAGTGTGACTTAGGATATAGGTCAAGAAATGCTTATTTTTAATGGATGCTTATTGGCTAAATCATTTTCAATAACACAAAGGCTCCTTCTAATTAGACCAGCCTGATTTCCACTACATATAGGATAACAAAAAGCTGTGCAATAATTTTACTTCTCCCACTTTCACTGAGAAAAAAAAATGATTTTATTTTGTTATTAAAAAGAAGAGGTAACATAACATACTTCAATTATTGTCTAAATAATAAACATATTATGGATATTATTTTGGAAGAATGTATTTTGGAATAGTAGATTGATGGAGAAAGTGTGGTTGAAAAAAAAAGGAACAGTTATTGATGTAATGGAAAATATTATTTTATTGAAGAATGTGTGGTTGAAAATGAGTAGAAGAATGAGAACGGAAAATTTAATGTGGCTCAAACGGGGGCTCAGCATGTCGACACCATCAACCCTAGAACTCCATTTTTTCGGAGTCAATATTTTGTACGGGGTTGTTTATGCAACTTTTACCTATTAACATTAGAATCTGGGGGAAACATCCTCGCTAACTGTCAAAAGTCCGCTCATGCATTAGTTTTCGATTGTCAAATTTCTCCTAATTTCTTTGCAAGTTCGATTGTACCCCCTAACTTTAACTTCTGCGTCCGCCCCTGTTTAAGCGTACGAGTGTTGTTAGTCGAGAAAAGAATTCAAAGAATAGTACTTTCTAAGATGCTATTAGTAGTGCTAGTAGTAATTATACTGAAGAAGTTCCTAATTTTTATCCCTCTTTGCAATAGTTCCACCAACTTGCAGCTTGTGATAACATCCACTACAACAATCTTCAAAATCCTTTAACTGTGTTTGTCTCCCCCTTCTCTCTCTCTCTCTCTACCAATGATGTTACATACGTGGAAAAATGAAAGCGCCATCTTTGATGGATGACTCAAAGATTCACGATTTGTTTTCTTCTTCATCTTTTCTTGCACGCACAGAAAGCTGGATTGTAAAAACACTAATAAGTAGATATACATCTTTTCTTTAGTCGTGACAGGCCCGTCTAGTATAGGATAACGAACATGCTAAAGTTAAACTTATTTTTGGTTAACAATGTACTGTCACGTTGAAATTGAGCTAAGACGTAGCTGTTTCGGCTCAAGAATATGTTACGAGTTCATTGGAAATTGAAAATAACCAGTGATCGTGTCACTGTTATACACGTGCCATTCAGGACTAAAAAAAGGAAACCAGTTTCTTGTATTGTGCAGGCATGGCATTTAGAGAAGTAGCGTGACATTTCAGCTTCAAGTATTTGACAGGGACAAAAGCTATTAATTAGCTTTGAAACAGTACCTGTCACAGGGTATAAACCAGCATAATCTTGAAACACTTGTAATTCATTGTGTTGAATGCATGATCTCTATCTACTATGTCAATTTTTGAAGTGCTTCAACAACTAATTTGTCAGTTAGCAACCTTGTGAAGTTCAAATGGAGACAAACATGTTACATTCAAGTCACTCAAATTTCATGTTTATTTTAGTTGGATCGTTCACATGATTTCTAAATATCATTTATTATTCTTAAGTTCTCATTTTTAACATATTGAATTTTAAAATGTCCACATCAAAGTAGCAAAATAGCAACTAACATAGAAGTTTGCAGAATTCGCAAAACTCTATACTAAATGGAGTTTTCCTATACTTTAATCATAGAATCTCAATGAGACATTAATATCAAGATCGTAACCAAGAAAATAGACAATTCTATGGAGAGAGACCTTTGTTGTGCTAGGTCGCCCATGTATCCTTTTATTATTTGACCTCACGAATTGACTTTCAAGTTGAAAACTTTTGTTTTTGAATTAATTTCATTACCATCGGGAGTCGAACGTGAAAGTTGGGTCACTAATTTGATATGAAAAGTTAATAATTAAATTTATTAGCCACGAATATTTCTCCTCTCTCTATTTCGTCGAGCATTTTTCTTTACATTTTTCAATTGGCAAAACATTTTTGGTAAATATAGGTAGTTCAAATTCTAGAAAAGAAAAACAGAAAAAGGTATCTAGGAGTCTAAGAAATCCACTACTTTTAGTCCATAGAATCAATGATGGTTTTTAAGAATCATGGTCTGACTAGTGTTGGGCAAACTGTTGTCAAACGACTTCTCACACTATGATGTTAAATCATTGTTTATTCAATCGATATCGACCAAATGATTGAAGTGAAATATCGACACCTCAAATGTAATGACCTATGCCTATAACTTTCGATTGGAAGTAGCCTAATTTAATTAGATCTACTCATGGCCTGACCCTTTACTCCTTGGATGGCTTATGGTGTTTGAACCACTTATTGGTTACCCATTAGTTGCCTTTTGGGCCCAATCCACGAATTAATCTAAAAGCCCATTTGCACTATTATTTATTGGAAGCTTCTTTTGTATTGTGAGACACACGTTATTTGTTTAGCCCTTTTTTGAGAGATAATCGGCTGCGTCTTTTCTTGACTTTGTGCTCTCCCTTTTTGTAGTGCTTTTCCATCTCTCTCTCTTTTAGCCCTAGTGGTTGCGGTGTGACTGCCATAACCTCTCATTCCTGTGTCCTTAGTGGGCAATATACAAGCAATCAGAGTTGGGTGTGGTTGTAGGAGTTCTGGGTTAGAACTTTGTTGGTGTCGATTTCGATATAGGTGGTATATTGAGCCTAAAAACCTTCGGTAGTTGATTATTCTGCTCAACATTTGGCGTCAAAGCTACAGTGATCCATGAAAATTCCCACGAAGACTAGAACATAAATCAGTAGGAAGACAGATCGAAAAGCTGTTCAATTTTTTTCTTGAAAAACCGAACCTACAATCCCATTTTTCGGCCAAGCTAGTGGTTGGTTAAGAATTCAATACCACATGCAGACTCTATAGGCGGAGACGTAGCCAGTAGTGGTGCGTGGCGGCGGCAACGTGTCCATAATTGGCTGGCTAAGTATTCAAACATAATTTTTCTAACACGATTTCCAATGTTTTAGTGGTGTTAGTTTTCTATTTTAGGTTATATGATAAAATCTAGACGATTTTGCCAATGCGCATTTGTGATTCAGTTTTGTGTTCGATTGGTTGCTACATTTGCTGGAAAATTTAGGGTGAATAGTGGTGGTCCTAAAGTGGTAATTTCGCATCTTTCGTTATTTGCGGACTTAGATAGGTCCGTTCTGGTAAATTGAATTATCTCGTTTAATTTCTAGCATTAGCACATCATCGTGTTGGGTGAGAATAGGATTGAGGTTACCGTGTGGGTTGACCATTGCCTATGCTAGAAATTAGGAACTACTTGCTTTTAATTGTCAGGTGATTAAATTGTTAATTTGATAAGCTTTAACATATTATCTTTGTGATATATTGTGCGTGAAACTATTTGGTCGACGTATCTTTTGCTGCACCGTTAAGTTATTAGAATACTTAGACCTTACCCGTTTGAACATTTCCTTGATCTAAGATCGAGAATCTTATGAAACCTGATAATCTAGAACGGTGTATATTGTTTGCGACCATAGGTTTACTTTGTGTTGCTTAATTTTTTTGTATTTTTGATTGATTATTAAAAATGACAACTCAAAATTTTAATTTGGGAACTTTTAATGAAAAAAATGTGATTATTCAATCTGGTAACAAAAAATGAGGAATATTTTGGTTTAACAAAAGGTTTTAAAAATCATTGATGACAATTTTCCTTTTTTCAAAAGAATAAAAAGAAGAAGCCGATGAACTTGTTTATACTTCAATTATTTTACACTTGTCTGATGTCGTTATGAGAAAACAGGGTAAACTGAAAACTACTAAAGAAATTTGAAAAAAATTGGAAGACTTGTATTTGCTCAAATATACTCTGAAAAAGTTTCACTTACTTGAGCATTTTTTCAGTTTTGAAATGAATCTTTCAAAGGATCTTGATAATAATTTAGACGTATTTAATAAACTTGTTTAAGATATTATTAACATTAAAAGAGTCCGCGTTGACACCTACAAGGCTATTATCTTGCTTAATTCCATACTTGATACAGGAGATTAGAGCTGAAAAAATGATAAGAAAAGCGATAAGATTCACATGATGAGGGGTAGAACTCAATTTAGGCAAAACAGTCATGACGATTTCCAAAGTGGTGGTGAATCAAGTAGTAATGGAGGTAAAAAGAAGGATAATGGCAGGTCCAGATCAAAATCTAGAACCAAGGTTAAGAAATGATATGGCTGTGGAAATACGAGACATTTTATAGATTGCTATAAAGAGAAATGTAATCTAAAGTAAGGAGAGAGATGGACTAAATCTACTGTCTTCTATTTCCAATACTGATGATGGTAAGGTTTATATGATTACAAGTCCTGTTGCTTATCCTGCTTAATTAAATTTTATATGATTACAAGTCCTGTTGCTTATCCTGCTTAATTAAATTTAACTGTCAATTCTCTTTTACATGAATGGATACTTGATTCTAGTGATTTTTTTGATATTACAAAAGAATTGGTTTGAAAATTTTCATGAATCAAATGATAGGTGATAGTATTTTAAAGCTTGATACTGGTTTCGTGTACACTTTAAAAGATGTTAGATACATTCCTGAACTGTCTAGGAATTTAATTTTAGTAGGAAGACTTGAGAAAGCTGACTTGACTAGTAAAATTGGAAATGAGATTTTAAAATTGGTTAAGGATGCTCTGATTTCTATTAAGGAAATCAGAAAAAATAATATTTATATCACTACTGAGGAAGTGATAAGAAGTTTACCGTCTCTTCTACTAAAGCTAATCACACACATACATGGTACAATAGATTAGCACCCACGTATTAAGGGCTTAAACTTCCTAATGAAAATGGTGCTTTTGGAAATGACTGTATGTTGGACTTATATTTCTATGATCATTGTGTGCTTGGTAAGCATCATAGAACTTCATTATCCACGAATGTTCATAAAACTAAAGATATACTTGAATATGTGCATTCAGACTTGTGGCGTCCCACTAGTAGTTCCACTTCGGGTGGAAATCGATATTTCTTGCCTATCATTGAATATTACACTAGAAAAGTGTGGGTTTTTCTCTTAAAGGATAAGTTTGATACTTTTCACAACTTTAATAATTGGAAAAGACAGACTGAGAACCAAATTGGTAAAATGATCAAGTTTTTGAGAACTGATAATGGCTTAAAGTTTTGTAACACTAAATTCAACAATTTGTGCAAAGAAAATGGGATAACAAGGCATAAAACTGTTCCTCACACTCTCTAACAAAATGAGGTAGCGAAAAATATAAATAGAATCATACTTAATAAAGTGCGTACATGATGTTAAGTTCTGGTGTCTCCAAGTCTTTTTGAGAAAAAGATGTTATGGCTGCTTGTTATCTGATTAATTTCACTCAATCTGCTGCATTGAGTGGTGATACTCCTCATGAAAAATGGTTTGTAAACTAAGTGATTATTCCATGTTTAGAACTTTTGGATATGCTGCATTTTCTCATTAGGATGAAGGAAAGCTTGAACCTAGAGCTAAAAAATGTGTTCTTCTAAGTTACACTATAAGTGTCAAGAATTATACGTTATAGGATAGAAGCCAAAAGGGGGTTAAAATTATTGTGAGTAGAGATGTTACATTCAATGAGGGCAAGTTCCCATGCCTTAAAACTGAATCTGAACCTTTGAGTGAAGAAGAACAAGATGAAGAGAAAAAATAGTTGAAGGTAGAGTTAGGAAAACTTAGCACACCCGTCCCTGTTACACCTAGTGAGGTGGAAGCTCAGTTCAGCAACCTGATATGGAGAATAGAGAGGAAGTAGTGATAGAAGAGCATTCTGAAGAAGAAAATCCTTTAGCAGATTACAACTTCGCTAGGGATAGAGAAACAAGACAGTCTAGAGCACTTCGAAGATTTGGATATGAGTCCGAGTTAGCTTTTGCTCATGCGAACTATGAGGAAATAGATGATAAAGAGCCAAAAACCTTTAAAGAGGTGATGAAAAGTGAACAATCTGAAGAGTGGATTAAAGCTATGAAAGATGAGATGAGTTCTTTAGAAAATAATCAAACTTGGGAGCTAGTACCTAGACCTAAGAATAAATATATAGTTGATTGTAAGTGGGTTTTTAA
>CAIGRL010307970.1:0-13807 GCA_903798325.1 Fraxinus xanthoxyloides
GAAAAGACATGATAAATTAATAATTGTTTTCTTATCTTCATATCAGTGATATTATCCCGGATGAATTATTTTTTGGAATAAAAAAGGGGATAATTGCAACAACGGTCCCTAACCTTTCAATTTTTGCAGATATTACCTCAACTTTTACTTTTCTGTGAAGTGACCCAAATGATCTCAATTTGTTGTCCATCTTAAGTTTTTTTTGTCCAAACCTTTAAATCTGAATGCAAACAATTCCAACCTTTGGATTTTTACACAATTGGTCATTCTCGATGAATTGTGTTCAAAATGATTTTTAATTTGGTGCGTGGACTACTCATTTTTTCAAGGATAGATTGTATATATAGTCCCAATTTTGACAAAAATAGTAATCTCGTCTCGAACTATTTATTTGTTTTATTTACTTCCTTGACCTTTATGAGATTTAAAAAAAAGTTCCCCTTATTAATATATTTTAAAGAACAATTTATCATTATCTTAAAATATGATTTTAATCTAAGTCAAAGTTAAACAATCAATATTAATCATATTTTCATGGGTTCTACATTTTTTCAACCACACATTTCTAGAACTTCTATCACAATTCACCAAAATTTTAATTTTAATCCCCACCAAACATTCTAAGCGTTCATGAGATTAAATTTACCATTTTAGTGGAACCAAATGGGCTAAGTATAGGTATATTTCTTTCAACTAGAGGTTAATTAAGTCATTAACACGTGAATCTAAGGCCATGGAATAAGTAAATTCAAAAGGTGCACAAAGCATCAATGACGCGTGAGTATTTCCATAATTATCGGCTTATAAGTTATAATAATTATGTTATCTTGAAAATATCTAGAAAGTGTAACAGTGTGCGGCGGCTGCACGTGCCATAAAGCAAATAAATAATTGGAATCGGAACATTGAGATGTCAAATATTATTATTTTTTGTTCAATTATTTTTCATGAGCGGTCAAAAAAGGTGGCATAAAATTTCTTTAGAGAAACTTCTTGGTTGAAACCTCATAGCCTTGTTGCAAAATTATAAGTAGCAGTTGTTCGAAGTTTGCCAGAAACACTTGCGTTGTTTTTCTTTCTTTCTTTCTTTCTCTCCTTAAATCACAACCCATTTCATAAAATTAAATTTTGTTCCGTTTGGGAAAAAAAAAAAAGGAGCTACAGATAGAAATAATCTGTATTCCATTTGCATTTTATTTTTTTACTGGGGACTAAGCTGCTTTTTTTTTACACAAAATTTAGCAGTTTTCTTGGAATAATACAGTGAAGTTCGTGCTGATTGCTTAAAATGGATGCGGGGGATCTTTATAAAGCTAGTAGTAGCTTAAGAGTGGGAAGTCAACATATGGGAAGTTTGAGAGCACAGAGTTCATCAATATGGAGGAATACTGGAATCGAAGTTTTTTCGCGTTCTTCGCGGGATGAAGATGATGAAGAAGCTCTTAAATGGGCTGCTCTTGAAAAACTTCCCACCTTTGATCGTTTAAGAAAAGGGCTTATTTTTGGATCAAAGGGTGCAAATGAAGTTGATGTTCAAAATCTTGGATTTGAAGATAAAAGGAATTTGGTGGATAGACTGGTTAATGTTGTGGATGAAGACAATGAGAAGTTCTTGTTAAAACTCAGAAATAGAATTGACAGGTAATTTGTTTTAGATTGATCCAGGCGATCGGGCTTTTGATTGTGTTGTAGCTCTATAATTTGGATTTTGGTTTATTTATTTCTGATTCTTTTCAGAGTTGGAATTGATTTGCCAACAATTGAAGTCCGGTTTGAGAATTTGAATATTGAAGCAGAAGCTTATGTTGGAGGCAGGGCTTTGCCTACCTTTATTAACTTCAATATTAATTTGATAGAGGTAAAAAATTTACTCAAAAACATTATGCAATGAATCCATATTAAGGTTGTCTCAATCTAACTTTGTGTGTTCTTTTGATCTCTTGAAGGGCATTTTGAAAACTCTCCACATAGGAGGTGGTAAAAAGAGAACTCTTCCTATCCTCAAGGATGCCAGCGGTATCATCAAGCCCTGCAGGTAAGAACGCGAAAATCCTACAGATTTTTGTATTTTTTTTTTTTTATTTATGGATTTATATTTACCAGTTTTTCATTGCGATTCTTTCGTTTGGGGACAGAATGACACTGCTTTTAGGCCCTCCGAGTTCCGGGAAGACAACCCTTATGTTGGCTTTGGCTGGAAAGCTTGATCCTGCTTTGAAGGTAACAAATAAAGATTTCTTCAGGGATGTGAATTTTCTTTTAATCAATTCAATCTTTTGTTGATGAAACTGAATGTATTTGCCAGGTTTCGGGGAGGGTAACTTATAATGGACAAGGAATGGAAGAGTTTATACCCCAAAGAACTGCTGCATACATTAGTCAACACGATCTTCATATTGGAGAAATGACGGTTAGAGAAACAATGGCTTTCTCTGCAAGATGCCAGGGGGTTGGATCGCGATATGGTTCGTTCAATGAACAATGGATTATTGTTTCTATGTTTATTTTCCGAGTGTTTCTAGAGTTGGAATTCTTATTCCTTGTTTATGCTGAAATATTTACAGAGATGTTAGCAGAGTTGTCAAGAAGAGAGAAAGCAGCAAACATCAAGCCTGATCCTGATATTGATATATACATGAAGGTAAATAAATGTTTATTCTTCTTATCGACTCAATGAGAATGATTCTGATATTTAAATTAGTATGGTCTGTTATTGCTGTTCAAACCAGAAACTCTTGAAAATGTTGTTACTTCCTTATTTCAAAGTGGCTCCTCACACAAATAGAATAACATTTAGATAATTAAAACACACTTCTAAACTCATAGAAGTCATGGGGAGACAATGGAAGTCCAAAGGAAAACTAGTAAAAATCTTGAACCAGAGTTTTATAGTTTTTGAATATGAGTTAATTATGCAGGCTGCAGCTACAGAAGGAGACGAAGCTAATGTGCTCACAGATTATTATCTTAAGGTATAATAACCTCAAAGCATGCTGCTATTCAAATATTGCATTTCAATTGGAGCAAATTTAAAAATCATTATGAATTTTCTTTCCAGGTTTTGGGTCTTGACGTCTGTGCAGATATTTTGGTTGGAGATGAAATGATAAGAGGAATTTCTGGAGGACAAAAGAAGCGTGTCACAACCGGTAAATAAAAGAAAACGAAAAAGACAAAAAGCCAATTTTCTTAGTTGTTTCAATCATGTTATTAAATTGTTTTGTTCATAATTTACAGGGGAGATGCTTGTTGGACCAGCAAAGGCACTTTTCATGGATGAGATATCCACAGGATTAGACAGTTCTACAACTTTCCAAATTGTGAAAATGCTTAGACAATATGTGCACATTATGAAAGGAACTGCTTTTATCTCCCTCCTGCAGCCAGCACCTGAGACATACGATCTTTTTGATGACATCATTCTCTTGGCCGATGGCCAGATTGTTTATCAGGGTCCTCGAGAACTAGTGCTTGAGTTTTTCGAATCCATGGGCTTTAGATGCCCCGACAGGAAGGGTGCGGCAGATTTCCTGCAAGAAGTAAGATAAAAAAATAAAAAAACTTCAACTTATTAGCCTTACGAACAAGTGTAGTCATTTTTCCCTTTCATTGCTAAACGAAAAGTAAATCTATTGATAGGTGACATCAAAGAAAGATCAGCAGCAATACTGGGCAAAGGATGAGCCTTATAGGTTCATCACTGTCGGTGAATTTGCTGAGGCATACCAGTCATTCCATGTAGGCCGGAAAGTTGCGGATGAGCTTTCAGTTCCATTCGATAAAAGCAAAGGCCATCCGGCTGCTTTAACTACCGAAAAGTATGGTCTCGGAAAGAAAGAGCTCCTAAAGGCTTGTGCTGACAGAGAACTCTTACTGATGAAGAGAAACTCTTTTGTCTATTTCTTCAAACTCTTCCAGGCATGTATTAGACGTTGTATAATATTAATGTATGTTCATATGTTTTATGTGGTGTGCTGTTATTAACAATGACTTTTACATCTGTTTTCAGATTACTGTAATGTCATTGATTGCAATGACCGTCTTCTTCCGTACTGAGATGCCCAAAAATGATGCAGCTGATGGAGGAATATTTACTGGCGCCTTATTTTTCAGTGTTGTTATGATTATGTTCAATGGAATGTCAGAGCTTTCCATGACAATTTACAAACTTCCCGTCTTCTACAAACAAAGGAACTATCTCTTTTTTCCTCCATGGGCATATGGCCTTCCATCATGGATCCTGAAAATCCCGATTACTTTTATTGAAGTTGGGATTTGGACATTTCTCACATACTATGTTATTGGATTTGATCCAAATGTAGGAAGGTAAAACTCACAGTTATTATTATTTTGGATAAATTGCAGTAGTATGCCTAACCTCATTTTGTTCTTCAAATGGTTGTTAACTGAGAATCTATTTCAGATTATTCAAGCAGTATTTGCTTCTCTTACTTCTCCACCAAGCGGCATCAGCATTGTTCAGATTCATTGGGGCAGCTGGTAGGACCATGATTGTTGCAAACACATTTGGATTATTTGCACTGCTCCTGCTTTTTGCATTAGGTGGCTTTGTTCTTTCGCGAGGTATAAAATGGTCATCAAAATTGTAAATCAATTTTCACCTGTTAAAATAACTATAGGTTTTCTTACGACAATATTTGGTCATTTTAACAGAGGATGTTAAAGGATGGTGGATATGGGGTTACTGGGCTTCACCTATGATGTACGCACAAAATGCAATTCTTGTAAATGAATTCACAGGACACAGTTGGAGCCAAGTAAGCCAATGCATCAACTCATCTCTTTTAAGCTAGTTTATATTCCTCTGCTTATTAGCTGATTCTGTTTTCTTGTACAATAGATAATAAATGGGACCGAAACATTGGGATCTGTTGTCACAAAGTCTCGAGGGTTCTTTCCCCAATCATATTGGTATTGGATTGGAACAGGGGCTTCACTCGGATTCGTGTTCATATTCAACCTCTTCTTTGTTCTTTCTTTAACATATCTTAATCGTGAGTGCCTCAACTTCCCGTGCTTAAAAGAACTTCCATAAACATAATTGTCTTTGCATAACTAATCAATTGAAAATTCTGCAGCTTTCGAGAAGCCTCAAGCTACTATACCAGATGAAACTGAAGATAATGCCTCACCTATCTCCTCATCTGTGGGAACAGATGCCAATGAGGCCAATCAGGAAAAGAAAAGAGGAATGATTCTTCCATTTGAGCCTCATTCTATTACGTTTGACAACGTTCAATACTCAGTTGACATGCCACCAGTAAGTAAAACCTCAAGATAATCTATTGTAAAACAAAATTTGGCATCTAATGAGGACTTTGACATAATCTTTCAACTGACTTGCAGGAAATGAGAGCTCAAGGTGATGTTGGCGATAAATTGGTGCTCCTAAAGGATGTAAGTGGAGCTTTCCGACCGGGTGTTCTTACAGCTTTGATGGGCGTTAGTGGGGCTGGTAAGACAACGTTGATGGATGTGTTGGCTGGTCGAAAAACGGGTGGGTATATTGAGGGAGATATCAAGATTTCAGGGTATCCAAAGAATCAGGAAACATTTGCTCGGATTTCTGGATACTGTGAACAGAACGACATCCATTCTCCTCATGTTACTATTTACGAATCCCTGCTTTACTCAGCTTGGTTGCGTTTGCCTAAAGAAGTTGATACCGAAACTAGAAAGGTAAGTGACTTCTTTTCATTCTTAATAATGCTGTATTATTGTACTTGTAACCATCAATGCAATAATAAAATTACTAAACTTCCTGATATATTTCCAGAATTTCATTGCGGAGGTTATGGAACTAGTGGAACTTACTCCCTTGAAAGGATCACTAGTCGGGTTGCCAGGTGTCAATGGTCTCTCGACTGAGCAACGCAAGAGGTTAACAATTGCAGTCGAGCTGGTAGCAAACCCATCGATAATATTCATGGACGAACCAACTTCAGGGCTTGATGCTAGAGCTGCTGCAATTGTGATGAGAACAGTCAGGAATACAGTAAACACAGGAAGAACAGTTGTGTGTACCATCCATCAGCCCAGTATTGATATTTTTGAAGCATTTGATGAGGTAGAAATGTTGATCATTATGCAGATCACTGGGATTTCTGTTCTTTTACATTACATGAAATACTAAAACAATTGCGATTTTGCAGCTATTTTTAATGAAACGAGGAGGACAAGAGATATATGTTGGTCCTTTGGGTCATCAATCGTCTCAATTGATCAAGTACTTTGAGGTAAGTTGTAATATCGAACATCAAGAAATCTTTTTTGGTCATTTGGTTTCAAATATTGAAGAACATTTAACTTTTGCATTCAGGAGGTTCAAGGAGTGCCTAAAATCAAAGATGGTTACAATCCCGCAACTTGGATGTTGGAAGTTTCTGCTTCATCACAAGAACTAATGTTGGGGGTTGATTTTACTGAAGTATACAAAAACTCAGACCTCTATAGGTTAGTCTATTCACATTAAAATTGATTGGTCAAAGATTTGAAAGGTTTCTTGTCAAAATTTGATAAGATATCTTCTCCTGGACAAATATTAAAGTTTATAACCTATTTTGTTGGTGATCTGTATTTCATTGCAGGAGGAACAAGGCACTTATTCAGGAATTAAGTGTGCCTCGACCGGGTACAAAAGACCTGTATTTCCCGGCTCAATACTCACAATCTTTCCTTGTCCAATGCATGGCTTGCCTGTGGAAACAACACTGGTCATACTGGCGAAATCCACCTTATACAGCCGTCAGATTTTTGTTCACGACCTTCATAGCCCTCATTTTCGGGACAATGTTCTGGGATCTTGGCTCTAAATGGTAAATTGAACTGGAATATGCTGAATTAGAAAGTTCAATCTTGTGTGGTCATTTTGTTAAGTTCAATTTTCTAATTCTTTCGGGGATGTCATACGATTCAGGAATACACAACAGGATCTGATTAACGCTATGGGTTGTATGTATGCTGCTATCAACTTTTTGGGATTCCAATATGGATCAACAGTACAACCTGTGGTAGCTGTTGAACGAACTGTCTTCTATAGAGAAAGAGCAGCTGGAATGTATTCAGCCTTACCGTATGCATTTTCACAGGTACTCGTAAGTGTAATGTTTGATATGAAAGACATATATTGATGGAAATCCGATTTTCTAATACAATTTTACTTCCATTGTAGGTTCTAATTGAAGTTCCCTACGTCTTTGTACAATCACTTGTATATGGTCTTATTGTCTATGCTATGATGGGACTGGATTGGACAGCAGAAAAATTCTTCTGGTTCTTATTTTTCTTCTTCTTCTCGTTAATGTACTTCGTCCTCTATGGAATGATGACTGTGGCTGTCACTCCTAATCACAACATTGCTGCCATTATCTCGTCTTTCTTCTATGCAATTTGGAATCTCTTTTCTGGATTTATCATCCCACGACCCGTAAGTATTAGCAACACAAGTTTTCATTAGCAAGATCAATGAATACAAGCAAATTATGAATAACAAATTTCATCTTTCCTTTTGCTAACAGAGGATCCCTATCTGGTGGAGATGGTATTACTGGGCAACTCCAGTCGCTTATACCTTGTATGGTGTAATAGTATCACAATTTGGACAGATTCAGGATGTGATGGAAGACGGTAATACAGTAGAACAATTCTTAAAAGACTACTTTGGGTTCGAACACAGTTTTCTTGGAGTCGTTGCTGGAATAATTCTTGCTTTCAACGTCCTTTTTGCCTTCATCTTTGCCTATTCTATCAAGGCATTCAACTTCCAAAGGAGATAAGATGGGTCTCAATTCCACAAGAATTTGTTAGTTTATTAGTTTCAGTTCTTTTACATCACAACATAGGTTTTTCCTGTGTATTATGTGTTTTCCTTGTATAATTTACCTTGTAATATGTTTGTTCTTTCTTTAAATTGAATAATATCATGTATTTTTCTATTTTCTGTAATGTATATGGGGCATAATATTGCTTATAATCAATGAAAAATAATGATTTCCCAATCTCATTTTAGTTACTTCTGAATGCTATCAGACCAATTTCTCTAAGAGGCATTTATGTTCTCCCCCTAATCAATTTATACATGTTTTCGTTTTTAATTTTAACGGGACCATAGCCAATGAAGGTCCATTGGCTCAATTGATATAGCTGCTCAATCTCTTCTGAAACTCATTCTTAATTTGTTGTAAATTTGAGTTATGTTACATATGTAAAAGTTGGTTGAAACTCCCAAATGTTTATGTGAATTACTGAGCGGTCGCCTCTTATGAATCTACGAAAACCTTCTAATTCACGAGTTGCTACTACTAATGTAGCAACTCTCAGTAGTTAAGAAAAAGTAATTGTTTATCAAGTTCACCATGATTAGATTAGATTAGATTACAAGTAAATATTTACAGTTTGTAACCGAGATAACCCCATATCATTAAGAAACTTCATCGTACACCAATCTAAAAATGATTTGTTTACTAAAAATGGTATCAAAATCTTTTATCTAATTTCAATAATCTCTTTTTGTTGTGGTTTGATCCAAGTTCTAGTGTGTATTAGAGTCTAAATTAGAGTGGTCTTAAAGACATCAAAATTATGAATCTGAGGACAAAGTTGGTGCATTTTCATTAGCCTAGTGCTAGTTGGACGCTCGAGCGAGCTCGGTAGAAAACAACCGAGATTTGGTCGCCACCGTACTTAGGTGGCACAAAGATTGATTATCGTCATTATCATCATTATCTTGCAATCTAAATTAATAACAAGTGGAATCGGAGCGAGATTGATTGTTCTGTATGACGACAATAAAGTATGATATCCCGTTGTTGGATATAAACCCGAGATTTGGAGGAAGCCTCGCTTAGTTTTGATAAGATGCCTACTATGTGGACGGAAGATGAAAAGTAGCGTAGGGATAGGAACGCCCAATCTCAAATTCATCTACATCTTTCAAATCAAAATTTTCAGGATGTTATAAACGAGAGAAGTGTTGTTGCGTTGTTGTTGAAGTTGGAGCAACTTTGCATGACAAAGAGTTTGACCAACGAGTTACACTTGAAACAACGCTTGTATTCTCACCGGATGTCTGAAAATGCATCATTGGATGATCACTTAACTATGTTCAAAGAAATCGTATCCGATTTGGAAACATTGGAAGTTAAGTATGACAAGGACATAACATTGATGTTGTTGTGTTCTCTACCGCCATCATATGTGACTTTTAGAGATACTATACTCTATAGTTGGGATACTCTTACCGTGGAAGAGATCTATGATGCTTTACTATTTAAGGAGAAGATGAGGCATCCGGTTGGAGGATTTGAGAGTCATGATGAATGCTTAGTTGTGCATGGAAGAAATCAAGATAGGAATCTTGGCAGAAATATGAGGGTCAGATTGAAATCTAAACATTCTAAGAAGACATGTCACTATGGTAAGAAAAAGGGTCATAGTAGAGTAGATTGCATTGAAGAACATAAATAAAGTTGTTGGTGCTACTGAGAAAGAGAAGCAACCTATTAATACAATGGAGGCTAATGTTGGAGAAGATGGGTAAAGTGAAGGAGAGCTTCTTGTGATTTTTGACATGGATCCCAAACCATGTGAGGAATATGTTCTTAACTCAGCTTGTACTATTCATATGTGTCCCAACAAGGACTAATTTTCAACTTATAAAGGAATTTCGAGAAGTGTAGTTATTATGAGAAACAACGTGCCTTACAAAATTGTCGGAGTTGGTACAATCAGAATTAGAATGTTCGATGGGCTATCAAAACACTCACAAATGTATGGCATGTTCCAGAACTAAAGCGAAATTTCATATCTTTGAGTGCACTTGACTCAAAGGGTTATAAATACACTGGTGAATGCAGAGTTTTCAAGGTGAGCCGTGATGCTTTTGTTGTCATGAAGGAACATAGAAACTATACACAATTGTACATTTTGCATGGTTCCACAATAATTGAGAATGCAGCAGTCTCTACTTTTTCTTTGACACATGATGAAATTACGAAACTTTGGCATATGCAGATTGGACATATGATAAGGGGTTTTCTTGATGAGCAGAAGACTAGAAAAATATTTTTTTGTGAGCATTGTATCTTTGGGAAACAGAAGAGAGTCAAATTCACTAAAGGAAGACACAACACGAAACGAACACTTGAATATATCCATTCAGATCTTTGGGGACCGGCTAGGGTACCATCAAAATGAGGCAATTATTGTTGATAGTGATTGATGATTTCTCTAGGAAGTTTGAGTATTCTTCTTGAAGCAAAAGGTGATGTGTGTGGGACCTTCAAGGAGTGGAAAACATTGGTAGAAAAGAAGACTACAAAATAGGTGAAACGTCTTCGTACAGATAATGGGTTGAAGTTTTGTTCAGATGAATTCAATAGCTTCTATAGGTCTGAAGGCATCTTAAGATACTTGACAGTGCCTGCAACTCCTCAACAAAATGGTGTGGCGGAACGGATGAATAGAACATTGATGGAAAATGTTCATTGTATGCTTTCAAATTTTGAGTTGCCTAAGACTTTTTGGGTTGAAACTGCTACTATAGCTTGTTTTCTGATTAATCACCCACCCTCAACTGTTATTGATAAAAAGACACCAGAAGATGTATGGTTTGGTAAAACTTCTTGTTATTCTGATTTGAAGATTTTGGGTATCCTGCTTATGCTTAGGTAGATAATGGGAAGTTGGAGTTTAGGATTAGAAAGTGCATCTTTCTTGGGTATAAATCAGGTGTAAAAGGGTATAATTGTAGTGAGACAAGAAATATGGTTGTTAGTAGGGATGTAGTATTTGATGAACTTGTTATGGTCCATGGTTCACCTCTTGGGGATTCTAATAAAACCAAGGAGCAGAATCACTCAACTTAGGTGGAGTTGAAAATTGGTTCACAGGAATAACCAGAGGTTGCAAAATAGTCTACTACAGATCAATTCAGTTCGTGGTGACAGACAATAATATCTTGCCTACTTTGCCTATACTACCAGCACCTCAATATTCAATAGCTAATGATAGACCTCCACAAAAATATGGGAAGCATATTTGGTAGTTTATACTTTGAGTATGGCTGAAGATATTGATTTCACTGAGAAGCCTGCTACATATTCAGAGGTAGTCAGTTGCAGTGATTCTAATAGATGGATGATTGTTATGTAGGAGGAGATGAAGTCATTAAGCAAAAATAACACTTGGGACTTGGTGAAATTACCTGTAAGTAAAAAGATCGTTTGCTGCAAATAGGTGTTCAAAAGAAAGAAAGACATGTCAGAGATTGAAGATGTTAGATACAATGCTAGATTGGTGGCAAAGGGCTACAATTAGATTTCAGGTGTTGACTTTACAGATGTGTTCTCATCAGTTGTGAGGCATAGTTCCATCCGGGCTTTACTTGGAGTTGTGGCTAAAAATGACTTGGAGTTTGAGCAAATGGATGTCAAGAGAGCATTCTTATATGGAGAATTTGAGGAGAGCATCTACATGCAACAACTAGAGGGGCTCACAGTCTTTGGGAAAGAAGACCGTGTGTGCTTGTTGATGAAGTCATTATATGGACTAAAGCAATCACTAAGACAGTGGTATAAGAGGTTTGATTTATTCATGACTACTCATGGTTTCTTTAGATGTAATTATGATAATTGTGTGTACTTCAGAAAGGAAAATAGTGGATTGACTATATTTTTGTTATTATATGTTGATGACATGCTCGTAGCAACCAAAGATAAAACAAATGTCAAAAAAGTGTAGTTTCAACTTAGCAAGGAGTTGATATGAAAGATTTGAGTACATCAAAAAAGATTCTTGGTATGAAAATCTTGAGAGATAGAAAAACTGGGAGATTGTATTCCAGTCAGAATTGGTACATTGAGAATGTGCTTGAAAGATTCAATACGGTGAATGCAGAGGCTCTCAGTACTCCATTGGCTGTTCACTTTAAATTATCATCTAACTTATATCCTCAGTCAAATGAAGACATTGATTACATGTCTCGGGGTTCTTTATTCCAGTGCAATTAGTTCGCTTATATCTACTATGGTTTGTACAAGACTTGACTTGGTACATGTAGTTAGCTAATACATGGCAAATCCTGGTAGGGAACATTGGAAAACAATGTAGTGGATCTTCAGATACTTAAGATGCTCTTCTAATGCTTGTTTGCGTTTTCGTAGAAATTCAGATGGAGTCGTTGGGTATGTGGATTTAGATTATGCAGTGGATCTTAATAAAATGAGATTACTTCAGGGTATGCGTTTACCCTTATGCAGGGGATCTTGATAAAAAAATATCACTTACAGAGTATGTGTTTACCCTTGGAGGCTCTACTATCAGCTGAAAAGCTACTTTACAAAATACAGTAGCTTTGTTTACAACAAAAATAAAATACATGGCCATTATAGAGTTATGTAAGGAGGTTATATAGCTGAGAAAATTGATTGGTGAAATCAGTTAAGACTTGCAGATGTCTATAATATTTTGTGATATTAAGAGTGCAATTCTCTTGACTAAGGATCAGATGTTTCACGAGAGGACTAAGCACAATGATACTAGGTATCATTTTGTGCTTGATGTGATTGCTCGTAATGATATTATAGTGAGCAATGTTGATACCAAGGATAATCCTGCAGATATGACGTCAAAACCACTTTCTATTGCTAAGTTTGAACATTGCTTGGATTTAGTGGGTGTTTGTCGTTGATTTAGTCTATTAGGGCTTGTTTGGAAGAGGAATAGTGGTGTTTTTTAATGGAGTTGTGACTTGGAATTTCTCATGTTGGTATTTGATGGTGATTANTCACGAGAGGACTAAGCACAATGATACTAGGTATCATTTTGTGCTTGATGTGATTGCTCGTAATGATATTATAGTGAGCAATGTTGATACCAAGGATAATCCTGCAGATATGACGTCAAAACCACTTTCTATTGCTAAGTTTGAACATTGCTTGGATTTAGTGGGTGTTTGTCGTTGATTTAGTCTATTAGGGCTTGTTTGGAAGAGGAATAGTGGTGTTTTTTAATGGAGTTGTGACTTGGAATTTCTCATGTTGGTATTTGATGGTGATTACCAAATTTTAGTGGGTATTGAATCTAAATTGGAGTGGTCTTGAAAAGATCAAAATTATGGACCAAACTTTATTGGTGTTTTTTCACTAGTCCGGCACTAGTTGAACGCTCGAGTGAGCCTGGTTGAAAACAACTCGAGACTTGGTTACTTATAGTGAATTTTTTATCCTTTGCCCGTGGTTTTTTCCCGTATTGGACTTCCATGTAAATCTTGATGTTTATTTTCTTCCTATTTATTTCATTATCATCATGATCTTGCGATTCAAATTAATAACACTCTTAAATCAAAATTATGAAGATTTTGGCAAGGAAAGTGATAAGCAAAGGGATATTGGAAATTGTAAGATATGAGATATTGAGATATATGAGGGAAGAAAGCTAAAGTAGAGCTTTTCTTGGCCACTTCATGCTTTTAAAAAAAAATATTTGGTCTATCTTGGCTAAAAGGCAAGCCAACTCGATCCATTATCATCTATAGAATTCCACATGATTTTATGTTAAAATATTTGGCATGATTTTTAAATAATGTGAACATAATAGATTTGAAATGAAGTCTAATAATAATATAATAAATTAATGATTGCACGTGCCTCCATTATAAATTATATAATATAGCATACATAGAGTGATATGATTCGGATGTCCTGAAAGTTACATGTAATTTGATAATTGACAAAGAGTGGTTAACGGAAAGTTTGAGTCTTCGAGGGGTTAATAAAAGTCATACAAA